>OVBJ01001396.1:322-18292 GCA_900406535.1 Noccaea bulbosa
GTGAAAGAAGTTACTATGTTCCAATAAGTCAATCAAAATCACCAAAGGAAATTGGGAAATCGATTTGGGAATCGGAGTATTCTGTCCGTACTGTTTTTTTTTTGTTGCATGTTAAAAAAATTGTCAAAATGATGGGCCACGGTTATTAATTTCGGAAAGGACCAAAACTGGGCCTACCATGCCCGTCATTATATCTGTTACTTTTAACAAAAACCCGTTTTAAATCATTTCCCTCCCGATAAAATACTAACCAAATCGTTGTGAAAGTNTGAAATTAAAACACGAGATTTGTTGATTCTTTCAACATTATTTTTGAAAATACGATACAAGTCATAAAACTTTTAAAATAACCCTAACGTTTGTTTTAATATTAATTTGCGAATTTGTGGTCCCCTAATTTTGTTCCTCGGCTGAAAAATCTCTCGCCGGAAAAAAAAAAAATTCGATGTTTCCATTACCGGCGATGATACTCTTCTAATTCTCTCCGTTTTTCTCATATTACTCTCCAATTTGTGCACACAGCGAATCGTCAAATTATCTCCGATCCTCTCCTCAAAACTAAAAAAATTGTATAGAATCTCTTTCGTAATCATGATTTCTTTATCGTCTTCCGCAACGCCTCTTCCTAGTTTATGCTCCCGTGACCTTTCCGGCGGCGATTCCACCGTCGCGGCAACAAGGAGTGTTAGGTGGTTTAATAAGCAGAAGAAAGTTGTAAGCTGTTGCATAGCTCCTCCTCCTCGGAACTTGAACAAGGATGGATTCTCCTCCACCAAACTCACTGTAATGTCCATTTGCTTTCTTCTTTCTCTCAGTCTCACCAAATAGTTTCACAGACTAGCAGCCATTGATTTAGTCTGCTGTGCAAGTCTTTATTTTTAACTCATGTTTGAGATATTGAAAATGTGGATTTTCTCCACAGAATCTCTCCAATTTGAGAAGTAATCATGAAGAAACAGAGCCTGAGAGTGACTCTGATGTTCTTATAGAATGCAGAGATGTCTATAAATCATTTGGGGATAAGCATATCTTGAGAGGCGTTAGCTTTAAGGTCCCTTCTTCCTTCCTTCATTGCTGCTTCGAAATTGGTTTCACTAGTGACATCTTAAGAAACTTCCGTAGCCATTTTGTTATATTCAGATTAGACATGGAGAAGCTGTTGGAGTTATCGGTCCTTCTGGTACTGGAAAATCAACGATTTTAAAGATCATTGCTGGTCTTCTTGCTCCAGACAAGGTTTACAATACTTTTTTCTCAATGTTGTTTTCTTTGTCTTGGTTCGTTTGAAACATGTTATATATATATATATGCCTTTCAGATTATATAGACTGTGTCTAATGCTTGATGAGCAGGGAGAGGTTTATATACGAGGCAAAAAGCGAGACGGTCTGATCAGTGATGAGGAGATATCTGGACTTCGTATTGGCTTGGTATGTGCTTCCTCAGGTATTCTGTTCTCGTCTGTTAGTTTTGAGGTTGTGTCTAATGTTATGTCAATCCAACAGGTATTTCAGAGTGCAGCTCTCTTTGATTCTTTAACAGTTCGGGAAAACGTCGGTTTCCTTTTGTAAGTTCCTATCTTTCAACTTCCTTTGTACTGTGTACAGGGAGAGGCATATCAGTTGAAAGCTTTTCATGTTTGTGAACCTCAGATATGAAAGATCAAAGATGCCTGAGACTCGAATATCTGAGCTAGTCACAGAAACCTTGGCAGCCGTTGGTTTGAAGGTATTTTTGACATTAGTTGAATTAGGTGTAGTTTAAAGCTTGTCAAGAGTTCCTCTAGATGAACATTTGTTTCTAACTAATAAAATAAGGGTGTTGAGAATCGACTACCTTCAGAGCTATCTGGTGGGATGAAGAAACGGGTTGCTTTAGCCCGTTCGATAATTATCGATACAACGAAAGAGGTGATAGAGCCAGAGGTAATCTGAACATACACCAATTCATGAATGCATTTTGTTTTCTTCTATAGATGCTTGACTCTTGCTTCAGTATAATTGTTGATGAAACGAAAAAGATGTGGCGGAAATAGGAAGTTATCAGTGGATTTTCGACGTTCTTGTTTATCTATTTTCTAAATCCTCCTTTTTGCCTCGTGTTGGTTTTCAGGTGCTCTTGTATGATGAACCAACAGCAGGACTTGATCCTATTGCCTCAACTGTAGTTGAAGATCTTATCCGCTCTGTTCACATGACGGGCGAGGATGCAGTTGGAAAGCCCGCAAGTATAGCTTCTTATGTGGTAGTTACACATCAACATAGCACTATCCAAAGAGCTGTAGACAGGTTCTACTTTTACTCCGTAATCTTGAAGTATATATGTATATGAACCATTTATCTTTTTGGGATGAAACTCTTGAAAGCTGCTTCGTTTTCTATTTAGGTTATTGTTTTTGTATGAGGGAAAAGTTGTTTGGCAAGGAATGACCCATGAGTTTACCACATCAACGAATCCAATAGTTCAACAGGTAATTTGGTTCGCATACTCACTTCAGTTTCCTTTACAATAAAGAATCTGGTTTTATAGTATGCTTCGAATGATCTTTGAGTTGCAATCTTTTCTTTGTCTCCCATCTGTATCTCAGTTTGCATCAGGCAGCCTCAATGGACCAATCAGATACTAAGACACGCAAGAGAGAAAATGTGTATCGAAACGTCTAAGTAGATTCAGTAGTTATATATATATATATAGAGTTTGGATTGAAGTGGCTATACTTTACTTGTTGGTTCCATATGTTTAGAATTGAGTAAGGTTATTCACTACGCAGAACCTTGTCCAATTGTGTAACTCAAGCGTTTGAGAAGGTTCATATAATTACAAAAAACTAGATAAAGACCGTGTGCACGTTTCATTCTCTACTCTTAATCGTCTAGGCCACATTGATGGATACATGATTCATAATTTCAATTCTTGTTATGGTAATACTTTCTATTGCATTGTATATTTTATATATTTTTCAAAACTTGACTCACTTGCAAGTATTGAAAAAAGAACCGGTATTGTTCTCATTTTGTTACCTGATCCAAATGGTTACAAAACCGGAAGATTGGCCAGCTTTTACGTGTTAGGAAAGTAGGGAATAGGGTTGCAGGACAAATTAGTGCCGATCGTACTATCTCTTTAGAAATAACTCTCATGTTGTTGTAGATACTAAACACAGACAAGATTCAAGAACTTGGAGTGCTGAGTCTAGATTAAAGACCTCGAATTCGAGCCAAAGGGATATGAATAACTAAAACAAAACAAAGTTTTTTTGGTAACGAAACTTTTGGTATGTCCCAAAACAAGCAATATGGTTTTGGGTGTTTTAAGAATTGAGGGACTAACTAAACTATTGCTTTAGCTATGGCAGAGGACACGTCATGCACAAGCTCCATCTTGCGCAACACAAATCTCATTTCTTCTAAATGCAACGCTTTCCACTTCTCATAAATCACAAATCTCAGAGTCTTTGTTCCTTCTTTTTATTGGTTGGTTAATACAACATACTGTTATACTACGAACCTTTTTAGAAACTCTGTTGCCGTGATTGTTTAATGTGTTAAAGTGGTTTACCATTCACATACAAAGGGGTTTAAAGTCAATGAAGAATCTTACTCTTACAGATCAGAGATTGGTTCATCTTTTTAAACATTCAATTCTGTAAAACTCTTCCCAAAGAATACTCGTTGGCTCGCTGATTTGCTATGCACACGAAGACAAGGCACTGCAAATAAAAGAAGCTTGCCAAAGCAAGATTCAGCTTTATACACAAAAGGCACAGAGAAAAAGTATGAATAGATTCTGTATTTGTAAACGCGTGAAACAATTCGATTTCTTGAGTTCTACAGAGTGATTGACGCCGCGCTTACTTGATTACACAGTAGCTTTGTTGAGGGTCAGAAAATCTGAAATCTTGCTCGTGTAGAAATCTGGTTGTATCTTGTTCTCAGGACTTTCCAACATTGAGACTGAAGTAACACCTTCAAGAACAAAAATGAATAATTTTTTTACTGACTTAGATAGTTAAAAAAGGGTGATAATGTAGATAGAGGAAGTGTTTCTGGATTAGTTATATACCGGAGAGGACGAGCAGAGTTTTACAACCGCCATTTTGTCCAAAGAGAATGTCAGTGTCCAATCTGTCACCCACCATGCATATCTGTGATTTTTGGATTCCAAATCTGCACATTGTTTTAATGATAATGCACAATATTAGTGAGCAACCTCTTATGTGATGGTTTATAAGGTGATATTATAGTTCACATCCACTCATTAATAAGTTAAGGATGGTGATACACAAGACAATTTTGCAACATGTTATCTAACTAACTTTCTCTTCTCTGAGTTATGGTAGATCATCGTCTCATTTCTTTACAACAATCTTCAATTAAAGAATTCAACCACAATCTCCTGAACTCAATTTCATTTGTTTAACATTTCTTGGACTTGATTAAGCAAATGGAGAAATGAAAAAGCAGGAAAAAAGGAAGGAATATGAGAATCTTAGAAGCCCCTTACTTGTCAGCTAAATAGTCCATCATGAAAGTTGAGGGTTTTCCAACAACAAGAGGCTCACGTTGAGTGGATCCAACAAGAGCACCAACCATAGAGCCACCACCTAACAGAAGAAGATTATAACTGAAACGCTCAAACTACAGCTAAAGAGAAAAAAAACAGTAATAAAAATTTGCATACAAGAAGCAAACCTGCCCATTCTTGAGCATCGGTAAGGTGTGTGACAGCATCTCGGTTTGTAGCAATGAAAAGACACCCCGGGTTTTCGCGGATACACAGTGTTCCATACCTTAAAATTGAAAAGCAGCTGTTAGATAGCCAAACAATGACGAAACTTAACAAAAAGATTTATAATGCATAGCTCATTCATTATAAACCAGCAATAGTATCAGTCCTGAAGTGTAGAGGAGACCACATATTTGGAGGACCTACTGAATTTTGTAGTAGTTGAAATAGCGATCGAATCCAACGACCACAGCTCCTACCTGGAACGCATTTTCAGTGAAACTATGCTCAGTTTCAGTATCAAGAACAACATGCTTTCTATAAGGTGAAGGAGAGAAACAGAAACACAAATAAATCAACGGTGTAGGAAGGATGATGACATACATCATGATCATGCTCCATTAGAAATCCTGGTTTCAATTCAATCTGCCTTTTACCATCCTCCTGCATTTAAATAGTTAACTGTTGAGAAAAATCTTTCGCGCACACAGAGAAAAAAAAAAAAGAAGGGATGGAAGAAATTTCAAAATGTAGCTCTTTTTTCTAGCACAAGTATTTAGGAGGAGCTATGTATATAAAGATCAGCGAGAACCAAGAAGAGAAGGTTAACATCTATGCGAAAAACAAATCCAAGAAGCTAGTAAGAAAGGTGGTCATGATGATACATACAGGACCTCCAAGGTATTGAAAACCAGCAAGCTCGAGCTCTTTCAAGATGCCTTCTTCACCAATCACATAGACCTGAATTAATATTTGCATCAGAACTTGCAAAGGGAAGCAACATACAAGAATTAGACTTAGACATTTTTGACTCTTGGCTGAATTGTTTCGATTGAAAAGATGGCTTAACCTTCTTATCTTTTGGGAAATTAATAGACTGCAAGTAGGCAGCTGCAGCAAAAGAAGATGCAAATATCTCCTCCTGAAATTAAAAATGTTGCTGCTTCAATCAAGAACAACTGGTCACTTAAGAACAGCAAATGCAGCTAGATTTTTTTATTAAAGCCAAGTCACTAACCTCGTTAACATTCAAGCCAAGAGTCTCAAACTTTTTGCCATACTGTTTCCTTGACTTTGTTGAGTTGTTTGTGACAAAAACCAATCTCTTCCCCTGTAAAATTGAGAATACCACCAAAAAAGAAGAGAAATTCATGTAAAAGGAAGAAACTTTCACATCATTGCAAAAGCCAAAACTTGAACCAATTCAAAAGAACTTAATTTGATCAAGAGATTTTGCTTACCGACCTTGGCACGAAGCATATCAAGAGTTTCAGGAACTCCTTCAATCAATTTATCTCCTTTCCAAATTACTCCTTCAAACACACACAAACAAAAATGATAACACAAATTGTTCAGCACATTGATCTTCTTACTCAAAAACTTATAACATACTCTTATGAGCTAAATAGCTAATGCACATCAACTCACCAACTTATTTTCATCGAAAGAAGCAAATAGTTTAGAAAAAAAGATCTAATCGAGAAACTCCATCATTATATTAATAGCATTCTCTTTCTCAACCATCTCCCAAATTCTCCCTTATGTAGCACACAATATTCCTCTTAACATTATCAGATTACATTACTGTGTCTAACGATTCTCACCGTCACAATCGAAGATGAAAGTTTCGACGGAATCTATGAGCTGGTCGGCGTTCTCTAGCTGCTGCGTGGCCATAGCTCTCGCCGTCGTACTAGGATTCGTTATTCGGAGTGGCTTGTGGTTGATTCTACGAGTGTAGCCGCAGAACGATGAAGATCGGAATCCGGACAGGCTTTTGACGGAGAAGAAAGGTTTGGAGTTTGGTAAGAGCGTAGAGGAAGAAGAGACGGCGGAAGCAACTGCTCTGTTCAGCATTTTCTCCGTTTCCGCTTCTTTTGGAAGTTTTGCTTTTTAAAAAAAAAAAAAAAACAATTTAATTGGTTATTGTAAACGTGGATGGTGATGACGTGGCGAATTGGGTGGACGTTGTAGAAGGCATCATCCTAATGAAATGAATTATTGGACACACATTGTTGAAAGAAAGAGTGATCCGAGACACTAGTTGATAAATCCATGTGTTGTTGTTAATAAGTCTGATTTTTAGATATTCAAAAAGTTTAATTAATGAAACAACTTGAAATGTTTATCAATCTTTTTTTTTTTCAGCTATTACATCCGTTAAAGTAAATAAAATCTTTTGCGTGTTTTTAAACAAATTTGTTGCCTTGTTATTGTTGTTCTATTACATTCATATGTTTTAAGACCAAAACTTGAAGACCATTTCTGTGTTTAAACAATTCATTAAGATTTATTTAACATGCAAAAGTATACTATTTTGAGCAGGAAAAAATAGCAAAAACACTGATGAATTACTTTGTACACTCCTTAAAAGTGCGACATAATCACATAAAACTCTCAAATCATAAGCATCAATCAAACACAAACATCAATATTATAAACCAACCAAAAAATTTCGAATTGAAAAAAAAAAATTAAAGCTTGAGTTGAAATGGGTAAGAAGGCCAATCTTTGAGATCTTCGTCTTGCCTCTGAAACTTACCACCATCATCTACAACACTCCCATGAAAATAATCACTGTACTTCAACAAAAACGCCAACACAAGAACAATCCACTCCAAGCAGAACATCGAAACGCACAAACCTCCAGCGAGCTTAAGAATCACTGCTCCATCTTCTTCCTGAACATACGATTTTAGGGTCCTTAGGAAATCCCCTGTTCTCGTGAATATCAGAACAGAGACTGCTCCTTGGAAGATGGCCGCGAGGACTGTGGCCACCATGTGTGCACCGTACAATCTGTCGCTCGTGGTGGAGGCGGTGGAGGAGGCGAAGACGGAGCAGCCGGAGACCGCGGTGGCGATTGTGAGAGCGTGGAGGAAGATGAGGGAGAGGCCGGAGAGAGATGGGAAGAGACGGAGGGAGATTGTGAGGAAGATGCAGCTTGAAGCTGAGCCTAAGAGGATGTAGTTGCAGAGAAGGAAGATGTTGTGTGTGTTGCCTTTCGATTTTGAGATTCCCATTTCTAATTTTTGAGATTTTGCGAAAGGATTTTACAAATTTTTTGTTTCGATTCGTTCACTTGGTTTAGGGTTTATATACGCAACAAGATTGTGAAGCGATAAAGCTGGAATTTTGTTGGGATTAACGGTCGTATTTGCTTTTTTGAAAATATGACCGTTAGAACTTGGGACTTAAAGGAAGAAGAAAAACGTTTTCAATTGAGGAGAAGATTGTGCAACGGCTCGATAACTTTTTAATGTTTTTGTATGGCTTTTAAGGTTGAAGAGTCAACCAAACTTAACTGTGTGGTTCTACTTCTCCACTCCAGAGAATAATTTGTTTTTATAAATTGATTATTCTTAGGAATTTATTTCTGAGTTAGAAGGGTTATTACTTATTTGTAACAAAGTTAAAAATGATTGCGTATATCTTTCGCACATGTTTAAAATAAATAGCATGCTTTTTTTAGAGATGCTATCTACATGATTAATTCTGTGCTAAGTTATCCATTATATCATTGCTGATGATTTTCAAGAAAATAAAACCAGATATGATAAGGATCATTGTTTCCAATAAATTTTTATGTTATTTATAAATTGTTTCCAGATTAGATTTCTTAGAGGATCATTGTTTCCAATAAATTTTTAATGTTATTTTTATAAGTATAAATTTAACTTGATTAAGGAAGACCCCAGTTGATTATTTATTAGGGGTATCTCGTCGCACCAGGAAATAAAGGCTGATTAAAAAAACATTGATCAAAAGAGTTACGTTTTGGGTGTCATAGTCTCTTTAGACCAAAGACAATACCATGCAAATCTTTTCCAAATTTGGAGTTCTAAGTTAGGAACAAAAACTCAACCTCCACCTTACAAAGATCTTCAACAACCAATTATTCCATCAGTGTTTTTACAAACTATTATTAAGAGGCAAATCTTATTATATAAAGCTAACGAGAAGATCATTAGAGTTCATAGTCTTGGGGACCCCGGAGGATGACCCTTTGATGGGCCTCTTCTCGTGCCACTCGGCTTTACTTGTACTTTTCTTTGGTATCCGATTTGTCTCACCCCATCTTTTCCCCTTACTGCAAGTAATAACACACATTCCATTCCATTAATCAAACACATTCTCATAATCCTCTGATTCCTTATTTCATAGAACATGGTACTATGCATAATGTATGTATGTATGTAAACCAGCTAAAACGTCAAATCATTCATACGTATGTGAAAGGAGATTATTTAGAAAAAAAAAAAAGGTACATACATAAGTTTTTTTTTTTTTTTTTTAACTTTTAAAAGTACATATGTTGATATAGAAACTTACCGATTTTGCGATGTAATGTTAAACCGACAGAGAAAGCTTGTGATGAATGGGTGAGAAATAAAGGAGAGAAGAGGAGCAAAGAAATTAGAATGGTAAAGATGTGTGAGTTGTTTGGAGTACCCATGATGCTTCTCTACTCACAAAATCTGTTTCTTCTTCATTGATACATTTATATATATACTTGCATCAACTTGTATAATGAATATTTTAAATGGTTAGTGGAATCATGGGTAGACGACTTTCCTCATCTATTATATCTCTTAAGAAACACGTCACTAAGTTGACCCAAAAAAACACATTACTTGAAGAAAAGAAGAAGCTTGCGTGTTGCAAAAAATAAGCACAAACATTTAAAGACTTGTTTGATTTGGGTCTCATAACATGAAAAGTTCGAAGATTGTATTATCTATAGTCTATAGTATACGATCGTTTTCTTGTAACTGAAATTAGAAATACTACACATTTGACTTGATGGAGGACCTTTTAGCTGATTATTTAGTAGGGGCATCTCGTGACAAAATCAAATGTTGATTAAAATATGAAATGCATTAGTGGAAGAATACCAATCTTACAAGCCACTTTTAGGCATGTGGCCGACAATGTCGACTTTGAAAGTCAACTACGACTGCTTATTTCATCAACACCTCTCCAATATACAAATTGCACCAATCCAACTTATTTCAAAGAATATACTCTCTTGAATCGTTTCAATACTTCCATTTTGTTTCAGAAAAAAATTAGTAATTTTGTTTTTCGAACAAATTTCAAGTTTGATCTTTTAGCTTATAACTAAACAATATAAAATTTTGGACTATTCATAAAAGATACTGTAGACAGATTAAAAAATTCTTCATTTTTATGGAAACATTAAACAACAGTGTATACACAACAAAGCAGTTGTATATAATTGTGAAATAATTGTTCTAACTTGTAATAAAACAATACTAGTCTAGACGGAAAGAAAAAAAATTAAAATTCCTTTATTCAGAAACGTAACGAAATCGTATGATCGCTTTATTCCTCACAAGAACCTGTTCACCAATTTCTCTATCAAAACATAGATGAACAAAACTCCGCACAATCTCAATTGGCACATATGGTTACATTCAGAGTTAAAAAAAAACGGCTTCTTCACACATCAGCAAGTGAAATAAGCTGATCAACTACACTAGGATCTGCAAGTGTGCTTATATCTCCAAGCTCTTCTAATTGCCTTGAAGCAATCTTTCTCAAGATTCTCCTCATTATCTTTCCGCTTCTCGTCTTTGGCAATCCTGGTGCCCAATGGATTCTGTCCGGTGCTGCGAATGCTCCTATCTGAAAAATGGCAAAAGTGTTACCAAAACTCATTACAATATCAAAATGTGCAGTAACACTTCATCTAAGATAAGCATCTTAATTCACTTTTTCTTCATATATCATACCTGATTTCGGACCATTAGTACAAGGCTTTTCCGAAGCTCTTCGCTGTAAGGAACACCTTCTACAAGAGTGACAAACGCATAGATTCCTTGACCTTTCACCTGATAAAGGCAAGAGATTTGAGCGTAAATTCCTCTGGTGTCTGACAAGAACCAAGCTTATTTCGGCTTTTCACTCACAATGGTAAACGAAGAACAAGAGGAAACTGTTAGGTGCAGTGATTAAACGGTGAATGTTTATTTACCAAATGTTGCAAAGTAATTAGAGTTAACTGTGGTTACTCTCAAAGTAACCACATTTGGGTTAGGTTACTCTTAGTCTTATCTATAAATTAGCTTGAGGGGTTGAGGGAGATCTTTATCACAGATCTGAGTGATCACAGGGGAGGTGAGAGACGCCATTAACTTCTCTCAAGCTTTGTAATCGTTTACTTTTATCAATAATAAGAGATATCTTGGGTTTGCTAAGCTACACGTAACAGAAACAAGAACAAAATCAAATCCAAGAACCAAGAAGGTAGTCATATATTTTTGTAATAGAGAACTACGAAATTCTCTCTGCTTTGAAACGGCTCTAAAGCCAGTTCCAATTATTCCACATCCTAAACATCCCAAGCCTTTTCGATTTAGACTCAATGACAAACATAGGCAAAGGGTTCAATATGCTTCCTATCGCAAATCATGTATGCATATTGCATAATCAGTCCACGTACCTCATGTTCTACGCCTACAACAGCTGCTTCTGCACATTGGGGATGTGAAGCCAGAGCAGATTCCACTTCAGCAGTTCCAATTCGATGACCACTGTACATTCAACAAACATAAGTACAGATTTGAGCGGTTGGGAGAATACTGGAAGTTTAGTCAATTTATAGACGCTAATATGTGAGTTTGTGTTCTACCTGACGTTGATAACATCATCAACCCTTCCCGTAAGCCAGTAGTAACCATCCTTGTCTCTGGAACACAAAATCAAATTTATATAAAATCCATGTAAATCATCCGACATTGGATCATATCAATAGATAAACATGCCTCTAGGCTATACGATAACTGAAAGATGACACACTAAAAACTGCCAAAATTGGTTTTTATGAAAAGAAACGAGTTGGATTAAGTTATCTACCTGCTGCAACCATCACCACTGAAATAATATCCAGCAAAAGGTTTAAAGTAGGTGGTCTCATATCTTTCATGATCCCCATACAGAGTTCTAAACGCCCCCGGCCATGAACCTTTCACACAAAGATAACCACTACACTCGCCTTCGATTTCATTGCCTTTTTCATCAACTACGACAGGCTGCAGCAGATATAGAGAGACAGAAAGAGAGCGATGAGAGTGAAGTCCTCCAAAGAAATATATCTAAAGGAAGAAGAAACATACTTAATCTAATTTGCACTATAAACCACAGACCTGAACACCAAAGAAAGGGAAGGTAGCTGAACCAGGCTTCTGCGGCCAAGCACCTGGCAATGGGGTTATCTGCCATAAAATTTAATGCACATGAGAGAGAGAACATGTAAAGAGGTATCAAGAGAGGTAGAGAGCAAGAGAGAAGAGTCACCATGAAGCCACCAGTTTCAGTTTGCCACCACGTATCAGAAATTGGACACCTTGAATCACCGACTAGATTGAAGAACCATCTACATCAGAGTATCGGTAAACTATTAAACAAACTTCCCGTTCAACTGATCAGATAAATAAAAGACTAATGATAATAGAGTTCCAACCTCCAGGCACTCGGATTGATGGGCTCACCCACACTTCCAAGGACTCGTAGTGATTTGCGAGAATGACTTGTTACATACTATATAAATTGAAAACGGAAAAATAAGTAAACGAGTTAGATATTTAAAGTATTATCCACCTACATAAGGCTTTAATTACTATACAAGAAAGATCAAAAGATCATGTACTTCTTGTAACTTTTGAAGCATCAGTATATTGCTGATTAAATTTTCACTACAACGAGAGATCGCATATATCTTACCTTATCATCATCGCGCATGAGAGATCTCACCAATGTTGGAGCAGTGTAAAATATTGAAACCTTGTATTTGTCAACAATTTCCCAACAGCGTCCAGAGTCAGGGTAGTTTGGAGCCTGTTCGAAACCAGATGATAATATCACAACCAAGAATTCAATCCAAATGAAAAAGATAGAAAGTAAAACTCATTCAAAAGCTTAAATGCTGGTAGCTTTGTAAGAAAAATAATGTATTACTATGGAAGAGGAACATAGAGTTAAATTATTGATTCAAATGGATTACCCCTTCATAGACAACAACAGTGGCTCCATTGAGCATCGGTCCATAAGTTACATAGCTATGGCCAGTGATCCAACCACAATCTGCTGTACACCTTATATCAGAGAAGCAAAGAGATTAGCACTTTATTGCTTAGCTTTTAGTAAGGAATTTTTAACAGTCAAGGCAAGTTGCATACCAGTATACATCTGTTGATTTGTAGTCAAATGCGTATTTGAATGTTGAAGCAGTGTAGATCATATATCCTCCAGTTGTGTGTAGGACACCCTTCAAAGAACGCATATCAAAGAGAGAAACTAAAAGAAACCAAGTTAAAAAAATCAATTTAACTAAGGATCAAAATTACCTTTGGCTTCCCGGTACTTCCACTGGTGTAGAGCAAAAACAAGGGATCTTCTGCGTCAACCCATTCCACCTCACACGATGTTGGATATTTAGGAATGACATCCTAAAGAGATAACCATTTTGCATTAAGAATCGTTGGAAGAAAATAAATGAATGCATTTTGCCAGTTTTAAAAATAGCTCTTACCTGCCACCACACATCTCTTCCATTCTGCCATTTAGTGTTTTCCCTTGTTGTCGCTGATGAGTTGTCATAGGTCACGCATACGCCTGGTTGTCGAGAATCAAGAGACAGAACAGGAAGACAATTATTAGTTATGAACCCATCAAACAAACAAGCAAATGTCTGTTTCCGATATTTTCTTTACTGTGCTCAGAGAACGAACTTATAATAAAGAGTAAAGAGAGGAAACTATGTTTTGAAGGACAGTTGTGCAAACTATTAAGAGCAAAAACCAGAAAATGGTAAATGGGAGCATCCAGTTGAAGCCAAAATACAGATTCTGGTTAATGGACTAACCTACAGAGACTCCATCTTTAGAGGATTGGTCAAGTGCAGCATCAACAATAGCTTTAAGGTTTATGGTCTTTGGGCCTCTTTTAACAGCATTGCAAGTCAGTACTGCTTTTGGCTTGCAATCAATGATTCTTTGGGCAAGAGCATCAGCAGAGAATCCAGCAAAAACGACCTGGGGGAGAAATGAATTAATCTCAGAAACTGGTTTCGTGTTAATGAATTAGGCACATGTTGCATTGTAGACAAATGTACAATTTTCATAGGTTACCGAATGAACAGCTCCAATTCGTGCACATGCAAGCATAGCGATGGGAAGTTCCATCAACATTGGTAAATAAACTACGACAGCATCCCCCTTCTTCACTCCAATATCTTTCAAGTAATTAGCAAGCTGAAGCAACAGGGGCAAGCCAAATTCAGTGCCAGATAAATTATGAGAAACAAGAGTATAACAGGTGGTCGACGAGGACGAAGAACAATGTTTATACCTGGCAAACTTGTTGGAGCAACTCAGAATAAGTTAAGGAAGCACCTACACCACGTTCATTTCCTTCCCAGAAAATGGCTGTTTTATCACCCAAACCAGCTTCAACGTTTTTGTCCAAGCAGTTGTAGCAAATGTTAGTGATTCCCCCCTTGAACCACTGGTAGCACAGAGACATGTTATCACAACTGCTCATAGGAGATGCCGAAAGTAAAGCAATTAAAAATAACAACGAAAGGAGAAAAAGAAGACATCCACCTCAATGTGTATAGGACCCTTCCTGACATCGAAATTTTCAGAAAACACTTGGTCACCCCATTTCTGCTTCCAGTAAAACTCGGACGCAATGTCAGACCAAAACCCAGCAGGGTCGTCCATCGATCTTTTATGCATTTCCATGTACTGCGTACAATAACAAGACGGTAAACGATTTGGCAGATCATAAAAAGCAAGCAGAGAAGATAAGGTGTGCTCATCTATGGACTCAATTGGTGCTAGAAAGGAGAGAGAAGACCTGTTGAGGGGAAGAAACAAGAGCCTGGGTGGAGAAATCCTTGCTGGGAAAGATGAGATCATTTTCCTCAGAGGCAAGGGATTCCCCCAAAACAACGGCGTTTAACTGAGAGATCTTCCCCGAGCCTGACGGTCGAATGGACATGGACTCGATATGCCGTAGGTGATTAGAAGACATTGTCCTACAATGGAGAAGATTGTCCGATGGGGATGATCTGGTATACTTACACGGTTAGAACTTAGAAAACTTGAAGCAAAATCACAATTTCTTTGACTTCTATTGGTATTACTACTAGACTATGAAGTTGTAATACCAAATAAATCCAATGACAAATCCAAATCAGAAAATCCAAAAATTGTAAGAACTCAAGTATAAAAGAAATATATATACAGACAAAAATGAAGGATGAGCTATACAGCTTGCTGCTTGATCATAAACTCAGTTAAAGAAATAAACTAACAAAACAAAAAGTCTGAAATAAAATATAACCAACACCATAGTCATCATCACTACCCTCATTATTTGTATCAGATGTTTTTCAAACTTAGTACCGCACGATGACTAAGTTACAATCTATTTTCATATCCACAGATTATCAAGTCAAAATCGAGAAATAGGCTGATAAAACACAAACCTTTGAGAAGCCGGAAGGATTCGAGATCCAAGTGATCCGCTAATCTTCGGATCCTGGAGAAAACAAAAAAAGAAGCCTAACTAAATCCCGCAATAAAACAAAATAACGTCACAATCAGATCACCAAAAGAAAAAAAAAAAAAAATACTGAAACTTTCGTAAAACCCCAAAAAAACAAAAATTCCCATAAAGATCACACATAAAGGTTTTCCTACTCAAATGATCCTATGATTTAACGGGAAAATGATTTTGATTGAACAAATGGATTATGACATACGGGTCGGATTTGAAGACTGGAAACGAGAAGAAAAACTCGAGATTTGGTATAAGGCTGATTGATTGATTATAGAGACATGTTCGTAGTAAAAGTCAACTCACCGACGAGCCTGAGCTGGAGACAACGGCGATTAGCGGGGAAGACGATGCTATTTTCATAATTTGTGTGCTTAATTTAAGCTAATTTATTCCTCTCTCTCCCTCTTTTTCAATTATTTTTAATTTCTTCTCGATTTATTAATCTCCATGAGACCATGACCATGAGGCCACGTACTTATATATCCTGTCTTTTTTTTATTTTTCTATTTTTTGACATATCATCTACATTATTTATAAAATTAAATAAAATTAATAAATATTATGTCACAAGTGATGAGAAAAATTATGTGGCAAATGTTACAGTGTTGAGATGATTTTTTTTGAATAAAACAAGAAGATTGCAAAATCTCCTGAAGGAGATTGGGACTTTGGATTTATGATTTATCTTATCTACAGTAACATATACAATTGATTTGTTAAAATAATATCCAAAAATCATTACAGTAGCGCAGTATAAATATTACTTTGACAAATCAACTGTATATGTTACTATCGAACTTTTGCTAGACAAATCAAAAGTTTCTAGAATGTATATGTTAATCTCGATCTATCAAATTGTTAGCTGAATTATGAATCTATTTTGGGTAACTGAATTATGAACTCTTCAACTGTACTATGTGTTTTGAGATATAATTGGAGAGACAATTTGAATGGGTTTTTTTTCTAATACTTATCATGTCTTGGTTCTCGATCTCTTTCATGTGATCCATGTGTTTTCTTGCATTCTTGTGATTCTGGCATTAAATGTATCTCAGTTTTATTATTTGGTTTAATCCACAAAATTATGCAGTGGTCAAGCACGAACATCCGGGCCTAATCAACATGATATCAGATAAATAAAAAGATTTGAGTTCTTGTGAACATGTGAATCTGTGATTTGCATACTTTTTATAATAATTGTTTAATTGTTATATAGTAAACACTCCACGTTTGTTTAAAAATAGTTTATAATAATTGTTAAGTGTTACTCTCTCTCTCTCATCTTATAAGCAGCCTACATCCAGATACGTCAACTTTTTCGAGCAATATTTCCCTAGGCTGTTTATAATATGAGACAGATGGAGTATATAGCAAACACTCCACGTTGTTGGATAATGTGATTTGCATATTTTTTGTCATAAATGTTCACGTTGCTTAAATTAGTATATAAAGTAATTTTCATACTTCTACATTGCTTAAACTAGTAGAAACTAGAAACCTAAGAGTATCCACGTTGAATAACTTTGGCACGATTCTTTAGGGACAGAGCCGTGACTAAAGAAATCGAGCCCGTAAACAGAAAAAGAAAAATGCCCCTAAAAAAACACCAATTCATTCATAGAAAACAAATAATAAATATTATCGTTCCAAAGTTATAACCATCATCATCCCAAATAAACAAATAAAAACCAGAGAAAAAACAAGTGGAACATCAAACATCATTGGAAAATGTTTTTGTTTAACTGATTGTTGTCAAATTCAGAAAATTAGTGTACAGAGATTTCAAATCAAAAATCAAACTAAAACTAATAGTATATGAAACAGAATTATAATAAAAAGATAATTAACAGCTAAATATCTTATGTTTATCAGATTTGTTCTGAATAGAAGAAAAAATTGAAAAGTCTTCAAAGACCTTCAACAAAGACAAAATAAGACAAACCCTAATATTTTATTATAATTTAAAACTAGTAGAGGACCCGCGCATCTGCGTGGTGGTGCGTTGTCTTTTCATCGAGAATACTAAAAAATATTAACAAATAACAGATTTTAACAAATAATAGTGAAATAAACATATTTAGTGCGAAAAAAAAATTATTCAATCTGTATAATTTATTTAACCCGTCAAATAAAATTATTCAACCGTAAAAATATATTATTGGATCCGCAAAATAAAATTTAACCCATAGAAAAAACATTAGAATGCACTTCTCAATAATTAATAGTAGTATAGATAGATAATTAGTATTTAGATAAAACGTTTTTATATTACTACTATATATATTAATTACTAATATGCTGGGAAGAAATTTTGGGCCCATAAACAAATGTTTCCATTTGTTAGCCGTAGCCACGGCCCTGTTTAGGGAGAAAAGCAAAAAAAATATATATATATATATATATGACATGGCCTGTACTCTGTGTTTTAAATCTCGCTAGGCGCTAGTCGGGTGTTCGTTCCGGGATTAGCGACTTTTCAGAAATCGGAAATAAGTCGGAGAGTAATCGGGGATTTATTATAACTATATGTATATATATTATTTTAATACATCTTAAACGTGTAAGTTCAGTCAGCATAATTGGTGAAGCGTGTCTGTAGACCTCTTAGAGGTTACGGGTTCGAATCCTGAGGTGATTTTTTTTTTTTTTTTTTTC
>OVBJ01001396.1:18340-28843 GCA_900406535.1 Noccaea bulbosa
CAGAAATTCAAAGATTTTTGGCAATTAATTTTCAAAACCACCATTGACCGGGTAACTGCTCCGATTTTGCATACTCGCCACGGTAACTCACTTCGACCGACTACTCGACCGCGTAATCGGCTGGGCGGCCGAGTTTTAGAACACAGCCTGTACTGTGTGGAGAATCGTCTCTCCAGGAAGAAGTTTAGAGCTCGACTCTATACTGAATTTGACACGTGGTGAATTCGTTAATTTTTTTTTTTTTTAAAGAAAACTTAAAAAAAAACGAATTTTTTTTTTTTTTTAAAATTTTTGTAANATTTTTTTTTTTTTTAAAAAAAACTTAAAAAAAAACGAATTTTTTTTTTTTTTTAGAACTTTTGTAAAGTTCGCCGATTGTCCAAAATATCAACAATCTTTAACTACAAACCATCGGTTATTTTGCAAAATGGCTTTGGTTCTCGGTTTGATATTATTAGGCAAATCAGTTCTTCGGTTTTATTTTTTTTTTCTTAAATGTTATATATCCAAACATATTTCTCCCAGTATATATAGTAAACATTCGCTTCCACCTTGATAAAACTAGTAGAAACCTAAGTAACTCTTTCAAAATATCAACAATCTTTTCACGTATAGTTTCCTCACCAAGAACATTGAAAACGAAGAAAGAAACACTTATAAAAATAAAAATAAAAATAAAAAAGTGTAAGAAGAAAAGCGTAAGTCAGAATATGATTCTTTGAGACCAAAGAGCAGCAAAAGTAATTTTGTTTCATTATGGCTCTATAACATCATCATCCTTATTCATTTATTTGGTCGGTACAAAAGTTAAAAACAAAAAAGTATCACAACTCGCAATTCATGTAAATGAAGAAGTAGCTTTGGTTTTCCTCTTATTCATTCTAGTTCACTCTTTTTGTATACCTTTCAGAAACTTCATGAACCAATAAGCAGAAGATTTCGGGTGACGGGTCAAACCGTTCTTGTAGTCTACATATAACATATACCAAACCAAATCTCTTGGTTAACCACTCGAAGTTGTCCAGCAACGACCACGCAAAGTATCCCTATATGTCTACTCCGTCTCTGTTTACAAATTTCGTCACTAACAAAACACTTTCAGTGTGAACTTATAGAACAATGAGCAAAATAAATCTTTGATCAAAAATATAAACCTAAGGTAGGATTTTCCTTATTTCCTACACCTTTTGCTCCAAGTAAGCTTAATTCTTTGTTAAATCTGACTTTTCTTTTTCCGTTCACAGGCAGAACGCTTTCTACTTTCTAGAGACTCCATGAAGCTTCCTTGCTTTAACACACTTGAGAGTCTATAAGATCACTTTTAATTTTTGTGCTTAGGTTTGAAAGATCTAAAACAAAAACATGTTTTGTGTTGTGACCGTATCAAATCGCGCGGAACAAAAGAAAAGTAATTGTGAGTTGTATATATATACATTTTTTCTTTTAACTCTTTACTATTATTTTTGTATCTCGCCTGATTGAAAAGGCAGTGTTGGTGGACTAAAAAGCCTTGTTTCGGCAATGAAATGAAGAAGTGTTGGGTTTTACAACATGTTCTGAGGAGAAGTGGCTAGAATAGAGATCTTGAATACAGAACGATGTTGGTGGCATGTTGCAGAAACTTTCTAAAGAAGAGAAGAAGCTATTGCTTTATTTATTTGTTTGTGCGCTCTGATAAATCTACTGTTAACTGTGTCTTCTAAAGTCTAAACCTTTTTGCAGCGTGTGTTTCTTAACCAGATAGCTCGGATTTCATTGAATACAGAACAATTTCGATTTTTTCGAACTGATATGTTTTCAATTATGCGAGATGTATTCCACAAGTAATTATTGTTTCTTAAACCTTGTATTAGGAAACCTCCTCTGACTCAGCCGAAGCCGCTGCTCTCGGAGCTCATATCTCTCGTTACTCAGGTAATCAATCTCAAGTACTCATCACTCATCCATCAAGTACTCTCCCTCGTCTACTCTATACATTCAGAGTCCGAGAAGCTTGTTTTCTTATCCCCTCAAGCACAAGTAAGCTTAGAAGGTGGCATGTTTCGTGTGGAAGCCTCGCGGGGTAGAAATGCAAAGTGGAGATGTTACAATCAAGCCTGGGAAGAAATAAGGTTAGGAGAAGGACCATCTCTATTTCTGCTGCGAGAGTTGCAACGGCGAGAACCATAACGAGCACAACAAGGTTCCCGTTGAGATCATACACCCTCTTTACCTTGTGGTATTGCAATGGGGTAGCAAAACAAGGGAATTCTATTGCTGTGATGAAGATATCTCTAAAGTGTTTTACTACTGCCCCGCTTGCGATTTCGCTGTTAAATTTAGTTTGCGTGGAGAAACCACCGGTCTTGGCTTTGGACCATCACAAGTGGCATGAGCATACACTTTCTCTGTTTCCAAGTCAAGATCCCTTAACTTGCAACCTCTGTGCATTGGTACACTCAAGCTGTCCTTTCTATATATGTCCTCCTTGTGACTTTGTGGCTCATCAAAGGTGTCTGAGCTTACCACGTGTCATAAAAATATCACGTCATCCTCATCCTCATCGTATCTCTTTTACTCATTCCTTTGTTGAAGGAGACTGGTCTTGTGGTGTTTGTCGAAGAAAAGTCGACAATATTTACGGAGGATATTCTTGCATCAAGGGTTGTTTGTATGTGGCTCCCTCTAAATGTTCCACGCAAAGAAACGTGTGGGATGGCGTAGAACTCGAGGGAGAGCCAGAAGAAGCTGAAGAAGAAGAACTTGAGCCGTTTGTGAGGATAAGCGATGGAGTCATGCAACATTTTAGTCATGAGCATCATCATTTGAGACTTGATGAGAACACGGAGAGAGAGAGTACGACGAGGATAAGGAATGTCAAGCATGCACCATGCCAATCTATTTTGGTAACTTCTACTCGTGTATGCATTGTGATTTTTTGCTCCATGAAGCATGTGCAATTTTTTCTCGTAAAATATATCATCCGATACATCCCCATATTCTCACTCTAGTGAGAGGATACGACGGTGTTATAGACTATGATGGGGATAAATGTTCGGCTTGTCCTTGGATTTGCAAAGCTGGTTTCTTCTATGAGCGCGGTAAAGAAGAATGTTCGGATTTTAAGCTACACGTGCAATGCTGCACACGATTTCTGAGCCATTAGTCCATGAAAGTCACATGCATCCTTTGTTCTTAACATCCAAACCAGAAGAGAGGAAATAACATGTTCGGTTTGCAAAAACCCAATGCGTGCTTCCACAAACGAAACATTCAACTGCATTGAGTGTGACTTTGCTTTGTGCTTCATGTGTGCTACTTTACCTCAAAAGCTGAGGTATAAGCATATGCTCACTTTTTTCTATGGGGAAGAGACAAGTACCATGACTTATTGGTGTGAAGCTTGCGAGAGAAAAATAGATACGAAGGAGCCTTTTTATGCTTGTGATGATGAGAACTGTTGTGTCACCTTGCATCTTCCATGTCTGATTGGACAGGACTTATACATGAAGCATGGTTCATGGTTGTTATGCAACACAGCAACAGTATAAAGGCACGTGTTCTGCGTAACAATCAGCATATGTCTCGGCCTATTTGCTATGGTTGTAAGCAGCGTTGTCCACAGAAGATAGTTTTTCAGTACTCTGGAGTAATATTATGTTCTGCATTTTGTGTATCGCTTTTGTGGTAAACAAAATTATAACTGAATTTGTATTATGTATCTATGTTGTATTGTTTTGTCAAACACTGATCGTATTGTATGTCCATTATTGTTTCCACACAAATTTTTTGTCAAACAAGTATTTTGCTTTACACAAGCAATGAATCATTGCCAATGATCAAAGTGTTTTTATTTATCTCAAATTAAGTCTCAAGCACAACTGATCCGAGAGCACCAGAGCAAGATGTTGAGTCAAGCAAATTAAGTCTCAAGCTTTTCTCTAGTCCAAAAACAAACCCCAATAAAATTGTCTCTCCAACTATATCTCAAAACACATACATTTAAAAAGTTCATAATTCAATTACTCACAGAAAGGTTCATAATTTTTAAAACTTAAAGCACTCTTTATTAGTAGAATTGTCTCAAGAATACCATTTTCAAAAGGATGTATTTGTCTCAAGAAACCATCTAATATATTATTAAGTCTAGCAACGTTTAAACCAGTCGAATCCTCAACAACTATATAATTTCCTTGGTAAGATAAAGAAAGCATATGAAAGGAAAGGTAAATACCATGCTCAGTTAAAAACAGTTGGGTAAAACGAAGAAGATAAGCTTTATGAGTTTGAAAACAAAGAACAGCCCAAGTAATTTTGTTTGTTATGGCTCTATACCATCATCATTCATCACCCTCTACTAATTTATCTATTTGGTACAATGTTATAACATCACAACGCATTTCATGTAATTCTAGTTTTGGTTTTCCTTTCATTTTTCCTCTCTTTCATGTTTTCACTCTTTTTTACCTTTGTTGTCTTCATCACCTTTCAGAAACTTCATGAACCAATAAGCAGAGGATTTCGGGTGACGGGTTAAACCGTTCTTGTAATCTACATATACCAAACCAAATCTCTTGGTGAACCCTTGCGCCCACTCGAAGTTGTCCAGCAACGACCACGCAAAGTATCCCTTTATGTCCACTCCATCACTGTTTCAGTTTTAGCCATTAACAAATCACTCTCACTGTTGCTTGAGTAAACATATGAATGAAGGGGAAAAATGTTGGCTTACTTGATAGCCTCAGCGACGTTGGCAAGGTAACTCTTGAAATAGGTAACTCTAAGCTTATCGTCGAGCATGTCATGGATAGAGGCAGTTCCGTCATCTTCATCATCCATACCTGCAGTGTTGGACCAAGAGATCAAAACCTCAGGATATGTATAATAGAAGTTGGATATGACCAAATGAATAATTCGTCTGATGCCAACTTTATTTAGATAACAAAACTAAACTGCTCATCTTAAGAGACTATGCCTATGCTTTGTACAGTATTAAACTGAACCATAAGAGTTATAAGGATAGGTAAATACCATTCTCAGTAATATATAGTGGAGGGTTGTTGTATTTTTTGCTGATGTAATTCAAAGTCTTCCGGATTCCCCAAGGCACAATATAAAGCCACTCTGAAGCAGCCTGTAATTGGTACACATTTTTTTAGTTGATTACTAGCTCATGCATCAGATTTGAGAAGAAAGTTCTTACCCTCTCGCCTATCGGCTCTCCATCTTCCCATTCAACTGTGCACATAGAAGAAGAGAGGATGATTACTAGGAAGTAAGTAAGCAGATGCTAGTAGTAAAAGAAATTTCAGTGTTTGTGTTTGTTACCGATCCTCTCCACTTCTTGTGCTTGGTAAAAGTCACTCTCAGCTTCTTTGTTTGAGACATGAGCTATTAACCTCGAAGTGTAGTGGTTTAGGCCAAGAAAGTCCCATGAGTTCTGAAGCATAAGTTCCTTTTCTTCCGGAGTAAATGTAGGAAGATTAACTCCAAGCTTCTGGCGCATACTTGCAGGATAGTCTCCAAAAAACAAAGGATCCAAGAACCTGCAAAAGAATTTATTTGTTATTTCAAAGTAATGATATATACTTGAATGTCTGCAAATCCTTCCCTTTTACTTACCATCCAAGTTGAAAGTCAATTCGCCTACCAGCAGCAACCTGGTCCTCCATTTTCTCTGAATTTGCCTCTGCCCACTCACAATCAACAGACAAACCGATCTGGCCGCCTTGACTTTCCTAGATTAATATATGTAAACCAGAAAGTAAACTGGTAAATAACAACTTAACAAGCAATTGAAGTGCGTGGATAAAGGAACTAGATGTTAACAACAGAACCCTCGACGCATCTTTTCATAACCAATGGTACAAGCAAAACAACACAAAACTAGGTTCCTTAACCACGATAAAAGAAAAGCTATATTACCCAAGCAACTAAAATAGACAATGGTTGTAAATAAGGTTAGTGATTATACCTTGTACTTGCTTCTATATATGGAAACAGCAGTTGCATGGGCCAAAAGCTGATGATGCGATGCCAAGTATGGTTCGATCAAGGGCTTTTCATTTCTTCCAGGTGCAAATATCCCAATAAAGTGTCCATTCACTGAGGTCTGAAGAGGTTCATTTATTGTGATCCAGTGCTTTACTCTATCGCCAAAACTGGCAAAACAAGCATCTGCGTAGAGGCCAAAATAATCTCTGCAAGTAAAGAAAAAAATTAATGTCAAAACGAGGATCATACACAAGACTTCTGAACATAATGTATTATTGCTTTTGAAGAGCTTAGACAGAAATCAAAAGAGTCTAGTACGAGTTACTACTTACACAATTTTCCTATTTGTCCAACCTCCGAATGAGTCCTCGAGATGCGAAGGGAGATCCCAATGGTACAGAGTTACAAACGGCTGAATACCTGCAATAGTAATCATCTTATGAAACGATCATCCACACAAAGTGGAAAAAGCTCATTTCAGTTAGAGAAAATACCCTTTTCAAGAAGTGTATTGATAATATTATTGTAGAAAGCAACGCCTTCTTCATTGACTTCAGTTCCCAAGCCATCTAGAACAAATAAGCCCTTCATATCAGCAAAGCTTTATATTTTTCAAACAGACCTGAAGACAATACAAACACTGCTTCATAGTTATTTGTATGCCCCCAAGCATTAATGCTAAGGAAACTCAAGAATTCATGTTTGTAAAAGGAAGCACACAGACTTTGAAAAATCCAATATCGTGTTCCTCTGACCTCTTAGATGTTTTGGGAAAATATTGAAATATCGTTTTAAAGAGGAAGAGACATACAGAAACCCCCACCAAAATTAGAGATCAAATGATGAAGGTACCAAACCAAGTCAACCTTACACAATGCTTGCATTATACAAAGTCATAACCATGTCATCCAATGAAATATCTACCAGACATTGTCTACCACGTATGCTACACTATGATTAGTATATCATAGTATCACACATAAGAAGTCAATACCACACATATATGGAGATTTAAGTATAAAGACAGAGATAATTAGTAAACTGCAGAACACAAAGAAAAGAAGGGATCAACGAGACGAAGAGGGACATTACAGTATAAGATAATCAACATTTATAGAAAAAAAGGTCAGAAAAAAAGAAGCAAAGTTAAATGTTTTACGTACCAGGGAAAATGCGAGACCACGATATGGAAAATCTGTAAGCACCGAATCCTAAATTTCTTATGAGTTCGATATCTTCCTGCAAAGTATTGGAATAAGAAATAAGAAAACCATAGGAAGATCCTTATACAGACTACAAAGCTTTCATAACATTACAAAAAGAGGTCCCTTTTCTTAACCTTGTATCTGTGGTAATGATCCACAGCGACATCGCCATTACTTCCATCAAGAATTTTTCCTAAACAAGAGGCAACAAACAGTTAAATCAACATAATCTTCATCGTTGACAGTAGAAGCTGAAAAAAGGAACCACAAACCAACCTTCAAGATGAGTGAACTTGTCCCATATACTTGGCCCTTTCTTCCCTTCATTCCAGCCTCCTTCAATCTACAAAAAAAAAAAAAAAAGAATCATTACTTAAAGATCAGTGAAAGCTACAAAATTTGATAGTAATTTTATACAACACAGGCCAAAATGTTGATGGAAGCCTTTGCTACACAAACTTCAACCAACCAACATTCAATAAAAACACAATCAATTCTTCTTAAATCCGATTTGAGTTCAGTTTACTTCCGACTAAAACCTCTCTACATGAAGGACTAGACAATGATACCACTGAGACAAAAAGTTTCATCTTTTCTTAAATCAACATATCCAGAAGATCCATGCAAATTGAGAAAATGGGTTTCGTTTTGCTTAATCTACAAACAAATTTAAAACTTCAACACTGACCATGTGAGGAATCGAAGCTTCTACAAAATGTTGATGGCTAAGCCTTTGCTACACAGACTTTAAACCACATACAATACAAAGATAATCTCTTCTTCTTAAATCCGATTAGTATTCAGTTTCAGTTCCAACTAGACAAAGAAGCAAAAAGTTTAATCTTTTTCAAAAAAATCAACATTTCCAGAAGATCCAAACAAATCGAGAAAAAATGGGTTTCCTTTTGCTTGACTTCGAAAACACAGAAAAAAGTATAAGACGAAGCAGAAACTTAGAGAGAAGAAGACGAGACTACAGATCGAAGAGACCTGGTAAGCGGAAGTGGCAACGCCGAAGGTGAAGGTGGAAGGGAAACTAGACCGGTAGATAACCGGAGGGACGGCGAGTTTAGCCAAGTTAAGCTTCTGCGCCATCGATGAGAATTATTGAATCTGATACAAAACACACAAACACAAGACGAGTGTGTGTGTGTGCGCGTAATAGACGCAAGATGCAAAATTTGCGGAGACAGAAATGTTTTGGAACTTTTTTTCAGTTACCGAGAAAAATACACGTGGTTTGGTTTATCATTCAGGTCCGGCATGTAAAGAAATCCATTAAATCCGCATAGAAACCGATTTTAACCGGTCGAACCGGTTTCCCAAGAAGCTATCTGGTTTGGTTTGTCATTGAGANTGGAAAAAAAAAAAAAAAAAAAAAACTGTGAGCCCACGTAGAAACTAGAAATCGTCGGCCTCATAAACAGTAAACCTTGTTTTATATACAACTCTTCGATATATAATCGTCATACAGCATATCACTATGATTTAGTATGGTTTTATGATATACAACCTAGAATCTCATTGTTGTTCTATTTTGTATAAAATGTTAAACATCACTATCATGAGTCTTCGTTAGGAAACAATCAAAGAAGAAAAGTCATCATTGTATGAAAAAATAATTAACAAAGACTGGAAGGACCTCTTTTCTGACAAATCAAGTAAAAACGCGGTTGAGTGGAGAAGTAGTTGGTGAGATTGACGCTCATTTATACGACTATATATATATCTTGAAATGGCCTTCTCTGTTATAAGGCAATGTGACAAAGTGGACTGTAATGGCTTCAAAGACATCACATTTAGTTTCTATTGTTCTCTCTGTGTTTCTTCTGCTTCTATTTGTCTCTTCTCAAGTTGGATTCACAGAAGCCAAACGCTCTCAACGTTAGTATACGTATCTGCCCTCATTTTTCTTGTTTTATCTGTACATTTCTTGTTTTAGGAAGAAGCATATACACGTTTAGAGGTTTCTGTCGGCTTCTCTAAATTTCAACATGCATATACGCATACGTTTATTAATCCCTTTCTTCAAATGGGTCCCCATTTTGTTAGACCCAAAATGTACTCAGTGACCTTATTTATCTGGGGTGTTTTCATTTTTAAACTACAATTTGTAGTCAAATACAAAACTAACATCCTCAATTTTTCATTTTAAGTTTGTTTAGTTTTTTCAGTTATTTACGAGAATGTTATTATTTTTTCTATTGGTAGACTACTACTGAGGGAGTGTGAGGTACTTTTACATCCCATAGAGGTTAGTTTGTAATTGTTTTAATTTATCATTTATGGTCTAATTGACTAGAAAAATAAATTTGTGGTATAAAATTAGCAATATCCCCTATTTATCTTCTATTTTGTTTTAATATGTGTATCTTTTTATTTATTAGAATTGAAGGCAAATGAGAATGATGAGAAAATACATGTAGCTGTTAAATATAGAAAAACTTTTCTCAAAAAAGTTAGAATACATTTTTTTTTTAAACTAATAGAAGAATTCTAATGGAAAATCATTCCCTTATATTATACAGGATGTTGAATTATTTCCAGTTGTTTCTATATTTTAAATCCCAATCATTTGCAGTTTTTTCTATATTGAATTCACCTAATCATTTTGTATGTCTATTCAATTGTTGCAAATTACTGAATGAAGAAACTAATGAAACAATTGTTGCATATTGTACAGGTAAAATTTCACCCTCGTCTCCACCCAAGCCTCCCCCTCCCCCTCAGTTTTATGTGCCTCCTTCAAAGTCGCGGAGAGGAAAAGGCCCATAAAGAAGTTGCATATCAATAGTTGATCATTAATTTACGACATCATACATATGTATTTGTAATAGTTTATCAAGCAAAATAATTAGTAACATATGATCATTCTTGTTTCAACTAAACCACAAAGCAAATGATAACCCTTATATGGTCAACAAATTCATAAAACGCTAATGATCATGTTGAAAAAAAACATGATACTAATCATACTAATACTATGGATAAGGCTTGGATCATTGAACATGTATGATTCCATCTGTGAATAGATCTAAATAAGCTCTTAATAGATCTAAATAATCTCTTAATGTTTGTTAATCGATGAATACGATGTATTCAAGTGTCATTAGCGTTTTATGAATTTGTTGACCATATAAGGGTTATTGTGGCTGGTTTCTTTACAACATGTTAGTATGATTAGTATCATGTATAAAGTGATAAAGTATTTTTCGCCACTCCAAGAGGGAGCATCGAAAGGGCCACATATATCGGTATGAATTAACTCAAGAAGTGAGTTTGTGGCATGCTTTGAAGCCACAATTCATGCATTGTGGCTGCGGAA
>OVBJ01001397.1:0-28842 GCA_900406535.1 Noccaea bulbosa
TTGTGTTTAGGGTTTAGTGTTTATTGTGATATAGTAATCATGTTATGTACCAAGCAAATAAGACGCTTATTATGATATATTTTGTTAATATTTTACATGCAAAAAGAGTTGCAGGCGGTAATATGTTTGTTGTACACGTAGATAATGTTAACGACGTACCTGCAATTTTGATGTTACCGTCCCACTTTTATTGTTGTAGCGATAATTACACCGCATTTAATGCAGCCAGTTGCTCTATTCGTTAACCGCTAACTCATTTGTTACGGGTAACTGAGTCCAACCTACAAATAGAAGGGCCATTCGGTCATTTCGTTGGAGAGAGATCTAATTTTCATTTAAGTTTATCTCATACCCAATTATCAAAAACACATCACCCAAAAAAGAAAGTTACCCACATAATCTTTATAAAAGTAGGAGATCTAAAATAGAATAAAAATATAGTTTTATATGATAATGAAAATTTACAATTTTTGGGAAAAACTTACTCGGATCTACAACAGAGGCACACTGACGAGTAATATAATCAACTTCGGATGGTTTAGCAACACACTCTCTGCAACATTTGACAAAACAAAAAAGTTTGTTTCGAAAGAATGGACTTAGAATACACAAGTCAAAGCACTTGTCAAAACAATCAATTTTTATCCGCACAGCTTCCGATTCAACAATAAGGTTTCCAACCATCAACATCAGTACCACAATTACGACCATTTTTTTGCCCTCCATTTTTCTTTTTCTGTTTACAAACAAATTACAAAAATATGATTTATACAGAATCAATTTGTATTTTAGTTGATACTTCATAATCAGCAACACACCCTTTATATACTTATTCAAAAACAACTTTGAATAAAACTAATAGCAATAAATTAAAATAACTTAATTATGTAAATAAATATTTTTTTACAGTCAAACTATTAATCTTCCCTTATTGTATTATTGACTTTGAAGAATTTTTCCAAATCCGATCTTATTGAATTAAAATGTTGCTAAACTAGTTCAAAATCAAAAGTTACTAGATAGTTATTTATAAAAACAAAATAAAGGAAAGCCTATGGATTTTTTTTTTTTATCATTCAAACTTTTTAATATATTTCCTAACAATACATCTCCATAAATAAAAATTAGCATACCTCAATTCTTAATCTTTTTCATTGATCTTGTTGCACTTAGTTTTAATTACAATATCTTTCTGCATTTGATCAACATTTGATGGCACAAAGCTGAAGTATGTTAACTATTATACGTAGTTACATGTAAACAATCTTCTAACGATGAGATATGTGACAAAGGATTAACAAAATATCAGTAAAACAAATTCAAACGAAATTTGGAGATTATATCTTTAACCGATCTTACAGAGATTCAAACGTTAAAAACCAAACAAAAAAAAAAAGCAGGAGAGAACACAAAGATAGTCTTTATCAAAAAAAAATAACACAAAGATAGTAAACACAAAGAGAGAGATCATCATAACTCCATGATCAACAAGACTAGGGTTTGTTTCTTTCTTCATGAACAAGATACAGACAAGTCGTCCATCCAAGGGAGAAGAGCAACTTCAGCGTTTTCCGAGACTGAGTATTTCTTGAACACTGCTCTCAACGCACTTTCTGGAGCCGAGTCTCTTAACTTCATCAGCATTTTCGCGTGCTCCCTGAAACCAAATCAAAACAAACAATTTTTAATTCATGACTACAAAAAAACACTAAAACTGAAATAACATAAAGTGTGGATTAAAAAGCTTACACTATCTCATCTTCCAAGTAACCAGTGTGATGCTTCAAGGTCTCAGTCCAAGATGGAGTCTTTTCAAGTGTTTGTCGAGCCGCATAAACCGCTGATGCAGCCAGAATCGATGGACGGTTTAAGACAACTAAAGAATACTCCATGAGTCCAAGCTCAGCCAAATAGAACACAAGTTTCTCCATCTCAACATCACAAGCCACAGAAGCTTTAACGTAACGCGCAAGGAACACATAAGGCGTTGGTACAGTGATGCACCACTCGACTTGTCGTAAGATCGATTTCTCCATAGCTAGGACCTGTTCTCTGCTATAGGCCTTGTCCGAGATGCAGACGAAATCGTTAACCTCTGGAGCCCAAATCTCTTCGTACTTGCAAGCTATAAGCATAGCGCTGATTCCCAAAAGCTGAAGCTCTCTTCTTGGAACCATTGTTAAAGAGAGAAACCGGTCAACGAGGTTAATGGCGAGGTAAAGCGTCTCTGGCATCAGCTCAAACTTTCTGTGCACGTCGATAAGCCAATCGATCAAAATCGATCTCATCTTCTCATTGATTTCCGGTTGTGATTCCATATAGTCTCTCATTCGTCCTTCTTCTTCTTCTTCTTCTACAACCTTGTAAAACTTGAAGATGTCATCAACGTATTCCACTGCAGCGAGCTCGTTGTTAACATCCAGAGCATCAATGTCAATCACAGCATCGCTGAGTCCACTTGCAGCCTTGCTTCGAGCTCTTAAAGTCGCTGTGAAAGTCTTGGATCCTCTTTTGCTAACATGTGGTTTGCAAGATTTCTCATTTTCATCAGGGCTAATGACAATAACCTCGGACTTGGACTGTTGTTTCTGCGGCTGCGTTTTCGCCTTCTTCGCAATGTCCTGAAGAAATATGATCACTTTTGTGAGTTGCAAGCAAACAAAACATGATCAAAAACAGAAGCATCACAGAAGTTATGTTTGAATTACCTTTCCGGTTGCAAGATCACGATCATTGACGAGATTGCCAATATCTCCAAGAGCCTTTCTGTTTTGTCTTCCATGTCCCGCAACAATCTTCGTTTTTACTTCACCTAACAAATCCATCAATAGGTCAGAAACTCATTAATTTTGTATGTAATATATAACCTAACACAAACTTGAAGACTAATTGACACATCAGATCAAATCAAGAGCATTCAATACAAAATTTGTTTCAGAATTGACACAAGACCACAGGAAGTTGCAAGAAATTGAGGATATTTACCAAAATTCAAGTTAAACGGTTAATATATATATTGATCAAGATCCAGATTAAATCGCAGTTGCAAGAAATTGAGGAAGAAAGCAAACTAAAAGGTAAAAACAGATCAATTTTGATCAAGACCCAGAAAAAAAAATTGCGAGTCTACATGGAGAAGAAAAAAAAAAAAACCTGCAATTCGTCTCTGATGAGGAAGATCAGAGACTGTAGACGCCATTTTTGAAATTTCTTCCTTTTCTGTGATCTGAGACAACGCTCCTCCTATACTCGTTAACAGAGAGGAAAAGAAATCCCGGAGACGATTACTTCCCGTCCCGGCTTCGACACAATCAGACGACGCCACTATCTCTACCGATTTCAAAAATTTTCTCCCTCTCTTTCACAGAACCCTAATTTTCTGGAGCGTAAAAGTTGCTTATGGTGGAGAATGGAGATTTGCTGTTGAAGAGAGAGGCACCGTTTTATTTTTAAAAGGACGTTATTTAGCTCTCTCTCTCTCTCTCTCTCTAACGGTCATTTTATTTTTGTTCTTGTGAATCAAATTGTGCACCGTAGATTTAACTTTATTTAGGATCTAATGGTTTAAACTTAATGTTCGTTTTAAAATGTTACTTTTTACTAGCCGTTGGAGACAAGGGGAGCGCTAAGGTGTGGAGCGGATGTTTCTTGAATAAAAATAACAAATCTGTATTTTTCCCACTTTTTAAAATAGTTAGGTAACTTAGGAAGGTGGTAAAAAGTAAAAACAATACATGTGTCCATTTTGACAAGACAAAAACAATACATATTGCGAACATAGATAAAACTTTGAAAAAAATACATGGGATATCCGATGGAATAATGAAAAGATACAATTTGATTAACAAGAAACTTAAGGGCATCCGTAATTCATCCATCTACAGATGATAGATTTTGGTTGTTTTCGAGTAACGATATATTTTCCATTATTCCACTGACGTTCGTCGCACATTTTCTCGCAAGCCTTTTTGCATATATCAGGAGTTGCGAGTTTGCTCTCTTTCAAGCATTCGTTCGGACATTGTTTGACACAAATATCTATTGGGTTTGCAAATGATAGTTGTGCCATAAATAATACCAACGTTACCATCATAAGAATACCGCATGTTTTAGTCAAAACCTGTCCCGCCATAACTTCAAAATTGTCGACGAATTGAAGTTCTGTTTTTCTTTTAGTTAATTTGTAAGAAAATTGGAATGATGGAAACATTTAGTTCGTCTTTGTGATTTATATAGTAAAATAGTCTATCTATTTTAAGATATTTGCTTTGTTGCTTAAGGACTAGTTCTGTTGATTGGATTGTTTTTTTTTTGGGTAAAGAATTTGTTATTTTCTCCTGTTTTAGACAAATTTACTGTAAAAAAGTTATTAATGTTTATTTTACCAACTGTAGTTCTCCGTAGACAGTTTTTATGATAGTTAGAAATTCCATTATGAATAACCGTTTTTGTCAAACATTAAATTAACTGGAAAAAATATTAATTAGAAAATACATGAGGGAGAAAGAGAAATTATGACTAGATTTTGAAAACAGTCCAACTGTCAAAAATGAGGATGATAAGTTAAAATGGATTTTGTGTTTAAACGAAACTAATTTTTGATATAAGTATCATATTGGTCTTGTTATGAGGAAAATGGATGTTGTGTTTAAACTGTAGCTTTGACAAATAGACATCAACCCAAAATAAAAAAAGTATCAAGACTTTTTTTTAACCACATCAATTAATATTAATATAAAATTTCGCACGAAATATGGATTTTATAGTAAATCATAAAAATCAATTTCTCCTTATTTATATGTAGTGACAAAAACAAAACATCAAAAGAAAATAAAAATACGAGCTAAAATTGGTTAGATAGATTATGAAACATTGTTACATTTTTAATGATGAACTCACAAAATTATATTTTCTTTTGAAAGTTGGAACCATTGTAAATAGTAGTAACACGGTGGCAGTGGAGAAAGTTGATAAAAAGTTGAATAATCAGTTTTATAATGTAGCAACACGTGTTCGACATAAAACGCTAGATCAATAGTATAAAGATTGATTTCTGAAATCACACAATTCAAAGAAGAGATGGAGCACCGAAAGATAAAAGGAAACGGCATAGACATCCACGTAGCAATCCAAGGCCCTTCCGATGGTCCCATAGTCCTCCTCCTCCATGGCTTCCCTACGCTCTGGTACTCATGGCGTCACCAGATCCCTGGCCTCGCCGCTTTGGGCTACCGCGCTGTCGCTCCTGACTTACGCGGTTACGGTGACTCCGACGCTCCACCGGAGATCTCTTCCTACACTTGCTTCCACATCGTAGGTGACTTAATCGCCGTCATATCCACTTTGACTGAGGAGAAAGTGTTTGTGGTTGGCCATGACTGGGGAGCTCTTATCGCTTGGTATCTTTGTCTCTTCCGACCGGATAAAGTCAAAGCTCTGGTCAACCTCTCTGTTCCCTTCTCTTTTCGTCCTAAAGATCCTTCCGTTAAACCTATCGACGGCTTGCGTAAGTTCTACGGCGACGATTTCTACATGTGCAGGTTTCAGGTTCGTTTCTTTCCTCCTTAACTTGAAATATTTCTTCAAGGAAATCGTTTAATAGGGTTTGGTTGTGGGATGTTAGGAAGTTGGAGAAATAGAAGCTGAAATTTCAGAGGTTGGGACAGAGAGAGTAATGAGGAGGATACTCACATATAGAACTCCTTGGCCACTTATATTGCCTAGAGATAAAAGTTTTTGGGGATCGAAAGAAGAATCTATTCCTTTGCCGTCTTGGCTATCGGAGGAAGATGTTGCTTACTATGTGAGCAAGTTTGAAGAGAAAGGCTTCACTGGTGCAGTCAATTTCTACCGTAACTTTGACCGGTAATTATTTCTCTACTTTTTGTTCTATCTCTTACATATTTGGATGTTGAGAACGGGCAGCAATTAAGTTTAGTACCAACAAATTTTGGTATCTTCAATATCAAGTACTTGTTAGTAAATGTGGTTTACTTGCGGGTTACATGCTAATTTCAGTATATAAGATTATAAGCTGCAGCCTAGTGTACAAGGATCTTGGAATTTATTAAAAAGTGGCAAAATTAAATTAATAGAATAAAAAACGTTATCTAAAATACTACAAATGAAACTGAGCCAGTAACACGTTCCGTGTATACTTGTTGTTAGTTGTTACTTCACCTGTATTTACAAATATCTTAGTTAGATTGTTAGTCATCGTTTCTAGGCGGGTAAGCAAGTAACTGTACGTGATAATTAAGCAATTAGTATGTGAGAAAGTTTGAACAACATTATAAAAATTTGTTTTTTAACTTTAACGATATCACTATGCGAGTTTGAATCTGAGTGGCAATACAACGATCACATTAATATTACAAACCACTTATTACATGTCTTGGTCAGAAAATGTTTTGTTCTTAAAAAAAAATGTGATATGCTTAAATTAATGCGAAAGCATAAATCGACGCATTTTACTCTAATGGCAGGAACAATGAGTTGTTGGCTCCATGGGTGGGATGCAAAATCCAGGTACCTACAAAGTTCGCGATTGGGGACCAGGATCTGGTCTACTATATGCCTGGTGTGAAGGAATACATACACGGTCCCAAGTTTAAGGAAGACGTGCCTTTGCTTGAAGAGCCTGTTGTGGTCATGGAGGGAGTGGCTCACTTCATTAACCAAGAGAAGCCCCAAGAGGTCCTCCAACTTATCGTCGACTTCATCTCCAAATTCTAGTCTTGGTTTCATCAATCCACCTTGTAAGTTCAAATCATGAAGCATACTTAATAAATTTGAGTTATGAGGATTATGGCTATATGTATAATTAAGTTGGATGCGTGCCTGTCATGTGGTAGTGGTATTATAATAAGTTTTTGAGGTAATCAGATGTATTACGTGAATGACAAAATTTTCCATCACAACTCGAATATTTTTCTTTTGTAATTGACTAGGGACTTGTTAATTGTTTTTTTGTTTTTTATTTTTTCTTGTTCACAACTATGATTGAGATTTTGGCTGTTACGCAAATTCAAAAACTAAGATAGATTCATGCTCAAATGAGGGATAAAGTGACAACTCCCTAAACTAGTATGATAGATTGTCATTACAAACACATATATATATATATATATATAACTCAAATTACATGGGTATGTGAGCTTGATTGCGTTATATTGGACTTGTGCTCTAATACTAGTTGGGTGAAAAACCAAGATGATAAGTTTTCTTAGAACCTTGGCAATAGATGTAGGAACTGAAGGTAGCTACCAAATAGGCTTGATATATATTACAAATGACAGGGATGATGTAGAAATAATTCCAAATCTTTTTCATTTGAGGTCACTTGTTTCTCTAAATTTTCTTCTACCCATTTTCTCAGAGTCTATACTTGGTATAGTTTTATGAACTCTTTCAAAGGCATGTCTCATTTTAACCGGTAAGCGTTTGTAGCAAGTATCATAGCTTTCTAAAAGGTGCCTTGCATTTTGTAGAACTATTATGTCTCTGTCAGAGATGCTTCTTAATTTGAGTAACGCTCTGATTCGTAGTGTTATGTCAAATCATATAAACTGCAACGTGGTTTAATATTAAACTTTGATTTAAACCTGTAAACACAATTTTCAAACAACAGACAAAACAAAAAACCACTAAAATATCTTGAATGTAATAAAAAAAAAAAATAATAGATGGGAGATACCATCTTTAAAGAAGTTGGTCCAAATGCAGATGGTCCAAGTCCTTTGCTTTTATCGTCACCCAACAAAGACGTCACACACTAATCTCATTTTCTTTATCTCCTTTCGAGGAGGAGATAATGAACTGTAACACACAAAAGACTTAAAGCTGCTTTCAATTTTGCTAAGGCGTGACTGAACGTGGCGGTGTCCTTGATTCCCCTGGAGGAGTCTGACCTTCTGATCCTTTTGACGGGTCATCAGACGACTGTCTTAACCCCTCATCGGTTGTCTCACTCCTGTTCACATCTTCAATCATTCTCAACACTTCTTGCATCACCGGTCTTTGATCAGGAACCGTCGATACACACGCCATTGCGATCTGAAGAAGCTGAACCATTTCTTCCTCTATGTTGTGATACCGCATCAGCTCAACGTCGAAAACCTCAGCAGTCCATTCTTCCCTGACCACGGAAAGTACCCACCGGGGTAGATCAATGCCTTCTTCACCAAGCGACGCCTGGTTTGGCGATTTACCTGTCAACAGCTCAAGAAGTAACACCCCAAAACTGTACACATCCGACTTGAAAGTTACTTTCCGCGTCTCGAGAACTTCAGGTGCATGATAACCCGCTAAACGGTTTGGTGGACTCGAGTTACTGAACAATTGGTTGAGTCCATAGTCAGAGACGCAAGTGTCTTGGTTTGGATGTAGAAGTATGTTTGAGGCTTTGATGTTTCCGTGTACCAATTTGGCTGAAACGTGAAGATGCGCTAAACCTCTCGCTGCGGTTATCGCTATTCTCATACGGTTATCCCAATCTAACGGTGTTCGTCCCGATCCACGGCTCCCTGAAACAGCACAGAGCTTATTGAATCAACTTGGCTTAGAGCTTCAAAATGTAAATGCAGTTTCAGAACATGAACAATGCTCATAGTATTAGGCAGAAATTGAAGCTTTAACATTATAATTCTCATCTTAACTTGGGTTTAGAGCTTCAAAATGTAAATGCAAATTCAATGAATGGCATCTAAAACACTTTACTTGACTCAGTGAGACAAGAGTATACTTCAAGGTAAAGAGTGAGGATATGATTATAAAGACTAAAGAGCCCATGTGCAAGAAAAGAGTCTTTTTCTTTTTCTTTTTTTTCTTTCTCAGTCATCTTTAAAGAGTGAGAGAGAAGCAAAAATTATGAATTATTATGACAATTACCAGACAGACACATATAATGTCGGCAACTCCCTTTTATTTTAATAATAATTGCAAAACAGCTACTAAAGCTATAACTACTACACTCACAAATTCTTTAAAAAAAAAAAAATATCAAATATCAAATGTTTATACAGTTAAATAAGAATGTTTTTCTTGACAGCAAAGCATAGAAACACTGCACAAACACAGAACATGTGGAAAGTATCTTTAGAAAAATATTATCAAAGCACCAGATTCTATCATCACTCCCTTAATCTCACTCCAGCTTTCATTTCATTCTAAGCAATTCAGCTGCAACTATAGTAGAAATTCACACAAATTCACAAAATGAAACAAGTCAAACAATCTGGCTACAATTCAGTAGAATATTCACACAATCTGGCCAAAATTCAGCTGAAATTCAGACAATGTATCTAGCTACTGTTAACTACTAAGCATTAGCAATGAAATTAGATGGCTTAATCGAATAAATTAGAGGAGAAAAAGAGACAAACCGTGAAGAAGAGCAGACAAGCTACCATTGGGCATGAAATCAAAGACAAGAAGCTTCTCATCTTTGGAGTAATAGTAAGCTCTCAACGGAACAACATTTGGGTGTTTGATTTTACCAACAATCTCCATCTGCGACTCAAACTCTTTCTTCGACGCCGCTACATCTTTAAGCCGCTTCACAACCACCGTCGTGCCTTCCTCTAACACCGCCTTATACGACGTTCCTACGCTTCCTTTACCCAAAACTTCCGCAGAAGCTCTCAACAAATCTTCCAAATCGAAACTATACACTCCTCCTTCCGTGAAAACAAGCTTGTTCCTCTCTGTTTCTCCTCCCATCCCCGACGACGTCCCTGTGACTTCCTTCGACGACGAAGCTCCCGCCGGAGGAATTGTATCGGAGATGTTCGTTGCTGCTGCCACTGGTTTCCTCTGTTTCGTTCGAGCCTCATTGCTTCGTCGTCGTTTTCTCAAACAGAGGCATAGAAGAAGAGCTAAAAGGAGAAGGCCCACTAGCGCGCAAGCGACGGCGATTGCGATAATCGCCGCCTTGGAGAGCTTTGATTTCTTTTTCGATACTCGCGACGGATTACTCGACGCCGTCGGAGATGGAGACGGAGAGATGAAGAATGGGTTACAGGGCTTTAGTGGACCACCACAGAGATTTACGTTTCCGGTGAAGGACGCGGCAGAGAATTTAGACAATGACGATGGAATCGAACCGTTTAGGTTGTTGTCGGAGACATTGAAGTCGGTTAAATCAACGCTGATGCTCGGAAGATTCCCGGAGAATCGATTGTTTCCGAGGAAGAGACCGGTCAAGTGAGTGAGATTGTTGACTGAAAAAGGAATTGGTCCAGTGAAGTTGTTAGCAGAGATATCGAGACGAATCAAGCCGTTTAGCTGAGTTATACTCGCCGGAAAGTCGCCGGATAATTCGTTATGTTGTAGATATAAGCTCCGGAGGTGAGTGAGGTTGGAGAAATCGGAAGGGATCTGACCGGAGAGACGATTGGAACGAAGACTGAGAACTCGGAGCTGAGTGAGTCGACCCAACGATCCGGACGGGATCTGACCTACTAAACCGGTTCCTGGTAACCGGAGAGAGTAGACGGAAGACCGGTTCGGGTTGCATTCGACTCCGACCCAGTTACAAGCTGAGTCAGACTCGTTCCATTGAAGACGTTTCTCGTGAGGTGTCTGTTGGATGAAGTCGAGGAGAGCTTGCTTTTCCTGGATTGACTCCGAGTTGACTCGTTGAGTCAACAGCAGAATCGAGACAAAACAACTCAAAACCCATGAACTGGCTGCCATTTGGGGATTTTTACAAGACAGATAGAGAACAAAAAAATAAAAATAAAACTAAGAAAAAACGAATCTTTGTACTCCTTTCTACTTTTGTCTGGTTACAAGGAGTGCGCTTCGTCGATGAATAGGGTTTGCTGAAAACCAGAAGCGGTTTTCGGGCAAGAACCCATTTTTGTTCGGTGGGAGCAACCAAGAGGGATAGAGTGATGGAGAGAGAGAGAGTAATTGGAGAGAGAGAGGGAGAAAGAGAGTCTGTATGAGTCAATATGTGTCTGTGAGGAGGTGTGGGAACGTGAAGTCTTTTATGAGACAAGAAGAATCGCATCAAACCTGTAGGGGTGGGCGCGGGACAGTTACTTGCAATATTTGCTATATTTGCGACCCGCCTTGCCCCTTTCGGTTTTTCTTAAAACCGATCCGTGACCCACCCCGCCCCGTACAAATACTTGCACTTGCAAATACTTGGTAAAAAATTAAGTATTTGCAAATAACCCGCCGCGTCCCGCCCCGTTATATTTGTTATGTTATTGGGCTATATTTGATGGGTTTTTTTCAAAATTAAGATTAAAAAATCTAAAAATAATTATTATGGGTTTGGGTTTAATAAACATTTGGGCTATATATTCGCCCCTCAATTGCAAATAATAACATTTTTCGACTTGTTACCCGACTTGTTCTAAACGGGTACTTGCCTTGACAAGACGGGTAGAGGCGGGTCACGGGTTTTGAGCAAGTAACGGGTACTTGTGCCCAGACGTAATCACGAGGGACAAAAATGCTCAAAGAAAAAAAAGAATTACGATTAAAGTCTTGTTTTTCTTTTGTGAGATGCGTCATAATAGTAAATAGAAAAATGAAATGTTTTTTGATTGGTTGAATTTTAAATTTTGATTGATATAAAATATATTATTTTCAGATACAAGTTTATGTATATTAAACTGCGGCGTTCGGTGCTCCAAAGTGGTGGCGATTTTATGTCAAAAAAAAAAAAATTAAGGTGGCGATTTAGGTGTAGTCAGATTAAAAATCAGATCTATGAATTTTTTTTTGTTTTTTGGGATTTTTAGGATAGAAATCGAAGGATATATGTTAGATATACCAAAGCCAGATCCAGATGAATAAAGTGAAAAAATATTAGCTGTCGGGATTAAGGGTTGCAGAACTTGAGCCCTGAATGTAGGTTTATCTAACCTTCATTAAAGATTAAATAACCATTTTGCCATACTAATTTATTCACATGATCATTTAGAAACACACAAGCAATACTAGTTCTAACAAATTTTAATAGACGATTATCCAAATGTGACCGAGGCGAATCCGTTGTTGGCATCCAGTAGATTCGACGCTCGACCGTTTGTTGCGATTATGGAAGAATATAAGTAAAAATGTAATGATATTTTGGAACATATGACATCTTCTAAGTATAAAAGTGAATAACAAATTGAAATGAAGAACGCATGATTCTTGTTGTGAAGTATGCGAGGGCGGTAGTTGATATTTTTTGTTTTACTTTAATGATTGTTGGGTTCTTACAACTTATAATTTGTAATTCAAACTTACGTACCAAGAAATATAATTTAGTTCAGGAAGCAAGTGACGTGGAGTTGAACACTATCAAATAAGTTATATACGTAGATGATTAAGCCATTGAAGCAATAATTTTTTGTTGACCGTCTTCTTTTTACCGAAATTGAACCGTTGTTAATAGTGGACATTCTTTTTCACCATATTCACCAAATGTCTTGATCTTCAAAAGTGAATCTTGATCTTCATTTTGTCAATTCTCTTGGCCAAAAAATTAAGTCATTATTTTGGGCTTTTCTTGAACTTATAATAGTCTCAAAATGAGTTGGACTTGATGGTTAATATCATAAATGGATTTTTGAGTTCTCACCATGTCCAAAACTTCATAAATCAGTCCATTAAAGCCTTTTCTTTTGATCCAGTTAAGTTGTTCCATGCTTCCAAAATCACATCATTTAGAGAAGAGAAGTGGTGATGGAACCAAACATACCTTTTCATGATGCAAGTGGCAACGAAGGTTAATTTTGCAGGGAGTTCTCTTTGCATTGACCTAGTAATTATATGCATTCCCAGATTTCTTTACCTTTTTCTTTACACCTTTTCATTAGTCTCCAAGTTATAGCCGGACTAATATCAGTTTCAACATGTACGATCATACAATGTGTAGTTTGTCTAAGGAGAAAGCAAAGAGGTATAAACCCATTCCAGACAGAGACTATATATAAGTCATAACGAAATCACTGTTGGACTAAATGCTTTGAACACATTAATACACATATATTTTCCAATTGAATATTTTCCAGATAACTTTTTGTTTAACAAGATGCCGTTATGCAATTAAGGGTTGTCTATGTTAGGACTAAACTAGGTATGTTTAGTCCTAACTAAATCATTGTGTATGTTTCTATGTAATTAATATGTTTCTTTTTTTTTTCTTTGGTTCCAAACTAAAATACATGTATTTGAATTTTGAAATTTCACCAAGTGTTATCTCATGTATATGTTATGTATGTCAAGCTATTGGTTCAGTTTTTCCATGAACTATTTTTTATTAAAGCTAGAGAACTAAATAGTTATCTAAAGTATGTATAACAAAAAGAAAGGAGAAAATCCAAAATCCGACCCAGTATGCTAACCTGGGCTAGGTATAATTTTACTACAAGGGGTTCACACAATTAACACCCTCAAGCCTTACTGTTCTTCGTGTGCTATACTCTACTACATTAGACTTGTGCTTCGTGGGGTATACTCTCTCTCTTTCTCCCTATCACTTAAATTCTTTTACTACACTCCGAGATATTTAATCTTATATTCCGACACACCCCGACCAATCTCTGGTCACCCTTAGGCTATTCTTTGGCCGGAGCTCTTTCTCACTCCTAGAACTTATTCCCTTGTCCTTACTCTTGAAAGCTCACCAATTAAAGCCCATCGTGGATCCACTTCGATAGGCCCTATTTCTTTCTGATTCCTTTCAATTCTCCGATTTTCATTTTTTAATTGTTTTCTGACTTGGGCCATCAGTAAACACCACATCTTTGTATTATTTTCCAGATTTTGACGCTTTTGCTCGTTTTATAGGAGACTCGCTCCCGAAAAGACGAAAATTTCCTAAATACTTTACTTTAGGATAAATGTTAATGGGTTTTTTTTATGACCAAAATCATCATAAGCTAAAGTCAAGAATCATCTTTGGAGTAACCAGAGCCTTTTTTTTATTTTGATGACGGGATTCTTTTTACAACAAATATTGATTCAGCATGATTCGAGAATTGGATGGAAGTTACACGTTTATATGTCACAAATTCACAATACATACAAATTAGTAAATCGACGCAAATTTTTAATATAAGCAATTTTTCTTTTTGCTGACGTAAATCCTTGTCCTACTCCTAGAAAAAAACAAACAAACAAACATCACTACCACAAGCTTAAGTATAAACAAAACCAGAGGAAAATGATTAAAAAAATAAATTTAAGTAAAGATGGAAAAAAAAAAACATAAATAATTATGATAGTTAAAACTTAAAACTATATTTTTATGAAGGTTAATAAAATGACAACAAAAAGAGCATGTCAGTTATGAAAGCTTCAGAACATTTTTCTTCCAAGCCTTGAAAACTCCCGAATAATAGACCACCATTGAGCTCTTAGCTATCCTCGGGATTGTTCAATCTTCGGAAAGTAATTGGCGCACCGTGCTGAGGATAAAGCAACATGAGGACAGTAGGTGCGTGCTGGTAAGTAGGAGCTAAGTGAAAGGTGAAACGTTGGAGCAATGTAGCAAGGGTCAATTTGGCTTGAAGTATGGCAAGATTCTGACCAATACACGTTCTTGCTCCGAGACCAAACGGTATAAACCCAACAGGATGTTTAGCAGCACGAGGCACTCCGTTTGCAAATCGATCTGGATTGAATTCGTTCACGTCGTTGCCCCAGATCGCTTGATCGTGATGGACCGCTATGATCGGGATTAGGAGCTCCGTGCCACAGGGGATTTTGTACCCTCCTAGCTCCACATCCGATTTTGCACGTCTGATTGTAGCTACTATTGGTGGATACAACCTCAGAGACTCGTTTAGTATCATGCTCAACTGCAAATTTGGAAAAGAGTGAAAAGAAATATCAACATTGTATCTTATTTGTATATTTGCCGTTAACAAAAACTTTCAGTTGTTTTGTTATGAACATTAATTACTATGGATTTTTCCATCGTCATTTTCAAACATGTACAAAGTTTGGTTGTTGAATTAAAAAAAAAAAAAAGAATATGGTTTTTGGTTATTTGTGTTAATATCTGGAAAAACAAGATTACAACTACCTTCTGTTATTTTCAAATTTTGGATACTAATCTGGGATAAAATGTTGTACATTAGTAAGGGAAATATTAAATAGTATTAATTTTTCTTGATATATGTAGAATTTAATCTTATAAAATTTAGCGATTAGGCGACAAAAAGTCCATAATTAACGGTAAAGGAAACTGCCATTACCAATTCGCGCATTATCTGTGATTTGTTGTTTTCACTTTGTTGGTAAAAGCGGATTTTTAATTTCGAGAGATAATTTCCGAAATTGAAAGAATACAGAGCAAAAGCCAGAAGAGAAAACGCACCGTTTTGAGCTTAACGACATAGTCTTTAGTGGGGACATCACGTGAGCCGCAGACCCTGAGGACCTCATCACGTGCTTTGGCCTGCCACTCCGGGTGCATGGATAGCAAGATGGTCGTCCACGTCAGCAGATTGGAAGTTGTCTGTTTCCCGGCGAAAAAGAAGCTTTTGCACTCCTCCACAATGTCCTGCACCGTCACGTTTTTCGCCTGAATCATCAAACCCAACAAATCCTTCGCCGCCGCCGCTGGCTCCTTACATTCTTCTCCGTCTCCGTCTCCGACGCTATTTTTCCGGCGCTCTATTAGCCTCAACAACGACTTCCTTATCTCCTTGTCTAACTTCCAAGATTTCAGATTCCCTTTTGTCGGAAAAAATCTAAAAAAATAAAATAAATAAATTAGTTTTCCTTGGACGGAGACAAGAACAAGTAAGCTCGAATTTTACCTGTAACCGGGAATGAAGACTTTCTGAAAAGCTTCGGCGCAGAGAATCATTTGTTGAGCTTGAAGTCGGAAAATTGCTCGACCATCTTCATAGCTACTTCCAAAAGCTGTTCTACTGATAACATCTTCAGTAAGAATCTGAAACCACTCGTAGACATCGACTTCAACCTCGCCGGTTTCGGATAACTTGTCTGACCATTTCTCAACCATCTCTGTCACACTTTTCAACACCACCGGTACTAGCAACTGCCAAGCAAAAACACTTAGATAATGAATGATTAAGCAAAAAAAAAAAATATTAAACAGAATTTTGATGAGAAATGGTTTAATTAAATTTACTTTGAGATTCTCCATGTGGAAAGTGGGGCTAATGATTTTGCGATGATGAGCCCATTTTTCGCCTTTAAGGCTAAGAAGTCCATCGCCTTCAAGCTGTTTAACCAAAGGGTGTGCTTCGTTCTTCTCGTAGAACTCAGACTTGGAGAATATTTCTCGGATCAGATCCGGATCCGCCACGGTTAACCGGAAAGTTGGTCCGAACCATACCAGAAATGTAGCACCTGAAAAAATATATAATCATTTAATTAATTAATTAGACAAAATTCACAAAAGGGGATGTAAACATGAAACAGATCCTGAAGTAGGAACTTTGACAAAAAAGAGAGTATGGTATTAATGACCAAGTGCTCTTCCATATTTTTACCAAATTGCTGCAATTTAATTTTACTGCACAGAAATCAAAATATTCAAAAAAAAAAACTAAAGAAAGAAGACAAGAGTTAACAGAGGGGGAAAATGATGACGAAGCCCGTGAGGAAAGAGTGGAAGAACAGAGCCTCCTTTTTCACATCAAAGTACTGACATCATAATTTGATCATGACAAAACAAAAGACATAAAAATAAATATAAAGTTTTCTTTTTTTCTTGGAGAATAAAACAAAACTCTTTTGTATTGCTTGACTTGAAAACACACTGGGTTGCCTTTCATCAGAGAATCGGACAAAATCACACACACAAAAAATAACCAAAGTTTTCCACTAACAAAAGAAAACTTCATTTTAAGTTGAATATAAAACCCAGAAAACAAAAAAAAAAAGAAAATAAGACAAAGGACTCTTGTGTTCTTTACAGAAACAAAAAGGCTTATTGTCAATTGATCAAATTTTGAGCTAAAGAGTTTCATAAGAATTTACCAAAATCTGACGAAATAGATACAGAGTATACATAATTTGAGTGAAAAATAACTGAATCTGGACTGGACGAAAAAGAAGAAGAAGAAGAACAACAAACCGTAGATTTTCCTCCAGTGGTGGTAAAAAGAGAGAACTCTTGGGAGAATATTGTGAGAGAAAGGCATAGGATGAGAAGAAGCTTTGAGCATCATTCCAACAAGTTCTTTGACATTACCGATGAAGAAATGGTAAGGAGGACCTCGAATTCCTTGTTTTGAGAAATGTTCTTCGATCTTTCTAGGTCTCCACCAGAGCAGAGACATCCCTTTCACCATTACAAGACTGAACATTACGGACAACACAAGAACCTTTGGAATCAACCAGCTACTTTCTTCCTCCATTGTCGGAAACAGAAAAAGAAGGAGAGAAGAACACAAAAAGAAGAGCTAAAGTCGCTTCTTTGGTCTCGTTTTTAGTTATACAGAGTGCCGGAGAAAGAGGGAATGAGGTGTTAAAAAGGCGATTTTTTTCCTTTCCTTTAAATCTTAATTTTTTTGGATTTCTTTTTCTTTTTTTGCTTTTTGTTTCTTTGCGAGTTTGGCTTCTTCTTATCTTGTTTCTTTTTGGACTATTTTGCTTGCTGGGCTATTTGAGCTTTTTAGAGAGAGAGAGATATGGAAGAAAGAGAGAGAGAGGCAAGGCCAACGGCGTAGGGGCCGCCATTGGAAGACAGTGAAGGGTCAACGAATTGAGGTTTTTTTTTATATTTGAAATAATAATGCAATTTTGTTTCTTCTTTCATATGATTGTGATACAAGCCTTTTTTATTTTATTTTTGATATTTTTGATAAACTTGTCTCTAGCGATTTTATTTATTTAATTTTCCTTTTCTTTCGAATTCCACGTCATTTTTTGAGGTAATATCGAAATGATTAAAATAAGCAGATGGCAAATTTTATAGTTTTTTGTCCTTTACTCCATTGTTGGTGCAACTGCTGATATTAAATGTCTGCGACCAAGATGTCTATAGTTTAAAATTTACAGCGTAACGTATATATGATATACAGTATAGATATTTGTAAAATAATACGCTTAAAATAATCTTATTACAAATAAAACCAAAATTGAACTCAACGCTTTTTTTTTTTTTTTTTTTTTTTTTTTTTTTTTTTTAACCNGGCAGTCCACGTATTCTTGCGATTTAACGCTAGTCCGGGTGGCCAAGGGGATTCGAACCCAGGAATCTCCCACTTAGAAGTTACCACTGGGCCAAAGCCACTTGGTTTAACTCAACGCTTTTATATTTATATATAATTTAGTCGTCTCTTATAATTAAATCGTATATACAAAATTGAAAATATACAATGTAACGCACGTTTAGAAATAACTATATAATTTTACACATTTTTGTTTTAACGCTGTAATATAATCTTATTATAGTGAATCCCATTCAATTATAAAGTGACATCCTGATATAAAAATATATAATTTACCAAGTTGCAACACATATGTTAACAACAATTGATAAAATAGTGACATGTATAAAATTAATTATAATTAACATATATATTTTTTGTCAATTATTAAATCAAAACGTAACAATTTGTTGGCTGCGACCCAAAACTAGGAAAAAGTTTTCACGAACACTAATAAAGAAAAAATCAATTCTAATTTCATTTATTCTTTCCAGATTTAAATTATATATTGTAAATTTTTAATTATTTTCAAAACGGTAATTTACTTCCACTAGATTTGTTCCTATTGTTTAAATAAGTTCCTTTAAAAAAAAATAGATATAGAAAATGTAGCAAAATATCGAAAAGAATCTAAGCAAAAGATAACAACAGAATTAAACTAGTGAAAAAAATAAGACATTTTTCCTTCTACTTAAAAGGATCGTTCCAGTATTACATGATAAAATTGGTCCCTTTCTTATATTCTTTGATTTTTCGAGTTTGTTTAACCCCATCACAATTGCATTGAAAACACTCGAGTTAGTATAAAATTGTTGGGGTCAAATAAACATTTTTAGCAATTAGACAAACTATTTAGCGTCGCATAGCTAGAACAAGAATCTCTTTGCATAGTCGCATACTTTTAATTATATGGCTGGATGGATCAGACTCTACAATGATCGTTTTAGCTAAAATATATGAATACATGGGTGTAACTCCACAGTTGATCTAAGTAAGAAACTACTAGACCTTGAACATAGCCAAATACCGAGTAGTCAGGTAACATATATAAATCAAGATTTTCTTGTCCGTAGCCCAAGTTTGTATCAAAATTTGGGTTAGATAAGTCTTCACACGCCTACTCTCAATCTATCGACCATTCACTAATTTTATTTCTCACTATTCTTTTCCACTCGAAAGCCCCTCAAACTACATATATATAACCTCCTAAAATTTGTCTTCCTTCGACTCAGCATTATTTGAGTATTTCTTCCATGTTTTCTGATTCTTTCTAGTTTTCTACTCCTGAGTTATATGCAATTTTTTTTTTTTGGCTGACTTAAGCGTAAGAGGATCTTAATCTGAAAACACCCTCCAATATTTTCCTACTTGTAGCATATCAAAGTATTTTTTATTAAATTATTGTGTAAGTTTATTAATGTAGAGTTATTTTCCACTTATTTTGATTATTATCATTAATTTTTTAATATTGAATATCACGAGCTTACAACTACACGTCCATGTAGATATAGTCTCACATCGGTTGGTAAACTGTAGTATTCCGTATCAAAAAGAATAATAAACTAACTTTTGTTGACTTTAGGAAGAACTTTGAGAAATGATTAGGATCGTGCCGTAGAGAGCTTTGCTATATGGTAACTCGTGTATCAATTCGGGAGCAAATATCTTCACCGTCTTTCATGAAAAATAATCGAATTATGAAAGATGAACTGTTTTCAGTTTCAAAACTGAAAATCTTCTCTTTCTTTATGGAGCGATTATTATTAAGCTTTGCATTAATGGCTACGGCTAAAGTTGAGCAAGCAGTTTATGATCATGTTGTTGTGGTCTTGGGTCTAAAAAAATTTAGTGGTGTTTTTACTTTGGTGGTGTTTTGCTCTTAGCTTCAGGCAACAAATTTAGTACCAAAACTTTGTGTTCATGAAATTCTGTCTCATTTTCTATCTCAAATGAAGAATTAATTCATGGTGATTATTCTGAATTTATCATTGCTTTCTTTCTAATACTTTAGCTTGGTTGTATTTTATTGTAACTTTAGATTCGATCTTATGTTAGATCTCTTCCTCCTTTGAGAATTGTAACCCAAGTTTGATTTTTAAAATCAGTTGTGCATAAAAAAAAAAAAAAATTAGGATCGTGTCGTATTAGACCATTTCTAATACATTTTTCTCCTTTTTCTTCTTCAAACCAGTGTAATTTCAAAATATAATTGAACTTCTTTCCAAATTTTTTTTTTATATTGAGTCAAAACCTTTTTCTTGGAACTTAACTTGTTGCACTGATGTTCTATCTTCTATGGTGATGACAAAGGCAAACCTTACTTAACGGAACAAGTGAACAACTAAGAGTGGACTAATCCACGATTGAAGCTGTGAAGAACTGTTGCACCGTTCGCTTCCAAGTCTCTGTTACTAGGCCGTTGTTGTGAGATATACTTCTTCGCAAAGGCTCAACTGAACTAGAGCTTTTATCTTCCCAAATCCGTTGATAAAATCCCACAAAGAGACATCAATCAGAAAAAAAAAAAAAAAACATAACAAAGGAAAACAGCAAAGGAAACCAAGCTATAGAAGCCTCCAATCATTGGCCAGGAGCCAACTCTTTTTCTATCTGTCTCGCTTGACGGCTAGGTTATATCTTACCAAACAAATCATGAAGAAACTAATGACTAGTTTCTTTTCTATTGAATTTTATTTTATTTAATATGAATCACCACACATAAAAAGAACAACATGTAAAATAATACCAAGAATTATGTAAAATAAAATTCCAAAATGAGACGATGAAACTGAAAATCGTAAAAAGTGGATGACGTAGAACATATCATATCGAAGGTTTCAAACTAGCAAAAATGTTTTATAAATGTGGCTCTAAAACTGAATCATCATATACAGTATTGCATATTTCAGTGGATTATAACGGTATTGAATAACTTACTCTGAAAAATACCATGAAAGAAGAACTGAGGTTTGTAATGAAAGGAGGGATTGGCTAATATGGGCGGTTTTGTGAACCACGATTTTAAGGCATTATTACAGGACAGATGAGATTGACAAAAATTAGCTAAGTTATTATTAGTCGACGATAAAGAGACATTGAAAGAATAAAACATAATGAAGTCGTACTTAAAAATTTCAACTACCCATGTGAGTTTTGGTCTCCATAATAGAATGTTTCTAACTTATCTTAATTTAATTAGATATATGATCCTGCCAATACAAACTATGTGTTATCTTATTACATAAAGCAGGCTTCGCGTGATGTGGTTGCAACACGTAGGATTTTTATAACTGATAGGATCGCAGCATGTGTTTTAATTAATTCTAAAAGTATTAAGATCGTGACATATGTCATGAAATAAAAAATAAAATAATATATATATAAGACCAACCAAAAATCAGTAAAATAAGAAATAAACAATATACTTCCACTAAGAAAAGGAAAAAAAATATTTTATTATGAAAAGGAAAAAATAAAAATAAAAATAAAACAAATATTTTTTTATATAAAAATAAAACAAATATTTTTTTTAAAAATTGTTACATCCATTAAGAAAAGGAAAAAAAACATATTCCCATTATGAAAAGGAATGTTTTTATATATATTGAGTTATAGCATTCATGATTTAATTGTCTGATTTTATCTTTTATTTAATCTTTCTATCTCATTAAGAAATAAAAAATCATGTATGTGAAAGTTCAAAATATCAATGAAGAATATTTAAATTGGATTGAAATTGAATTTACTATCGCAACATGTAACTAAGATTTGATCAAATGATGACATATGTCAACACAAAAAATTGTAAATATGTAAAACAGAAATAAAAAAATTAACAAAATAATTGTAAAACAACTAACTAATAATAGAAAGAAAAATTTATAATGGTCCAAGGACAATATAAAATTGAAAAATAAACAATATAAATAGAAAACTGACAAATATTTTTTTTATAATGGACCGATATTCTAATTTTGAATAGTTTAATATTCATTTTTTTGTTAGGCAACACAATATTTAAAATGATATCATCAATTGGAATCTCTTAAACGGAATAATCAAAGTTTCACGAATTAATTAGTCAATCTGATTTAAACACATGTAAGTCTTGTTATATTGGATAAAAAATACAAACAAAAAAATTTAATTCATTTTTCATATCATGAATTAAAAAAATGTCAATTATAATTAAAATTTAAAAAATTACCAATTTTATTTGTTTAGAGATTTATTATTGGACTTTTAATATTATTTTACTTACTTTTAAAAAGTAATTTTATTTTATTTTTTTATAATTTATTTCAAAAATCTTAAAATAAACCCGCGTATACGCGGAGCCTAATCTAGTTATATATATATATATATATATATATTCTTATTATTAGTGGTCTATAGATGCACGTATATCTGTATAGTTAATTAGATATCTTCTTTTACATATGTATATATATGTATATAATGAGGAGGTGATTCCAACTTTTAAACTTCGTCCAGTCTCTTCAAATGAGTGTAGTCGTCGAATAGTAAACTTACCGAGTTTTCTAATGATCTAAAGTATAGCAAATGAGAATTGTTAGATAATTCCATGAGGAGAATTGATTATTGATCAAAATCTAGAGAGTATGTCATTTTCGGTTAGAAACTACTAATCCACCACTACTTGGTCTATTAGATATATATGTTTAACAAAAAAAAATTATATATATTTGGCAACCAAGTATATATATATACTCTCTCTGTTCTTTAATATTTGATGTTTAAGATTTTATTTTTGTTTCTTATTATTTGATGTTTAAAATTTTGAAGGTTACTTTTTATTGATAAATACTACCTTTTACAAACTTTAAGAAAAAAAAAAAAGAACAATTAGTAATAACAAAATATTAAATGATTCTTAATATCTGTGAAAAACCTTAAACATCAAATATAGTGAAACAAATGGAGTATATATTAGTGTAAAGATAACGAACACTCAAATGCACATAATTGTCCACGTATAAATAACAATCAAATGCACATTTCTCTAAAATTTATTTTCTTTCTTTTTTTGTCATGAAAATGGGGACATACATTATACCCCCCTCGTTGTAATGTTTTCTTTAGGAAACTAAAAAAATAATATGAACAGAAGAAAATTAATGTTGGGGACAATCTGTCCCTTAAAACTATATATAAAATAGACAGTGCTGATAAGTATATATGTAATAATGCCAACTCATCTAAGTATGTTTCATTTTTAAAAAGGTCCAAAAGTCGAGTGGTACTACTCAACATATATTTGAGGGAGAAGAAAAAAAGTGGGCCTTGGAAATGAAATAAGACATTTTGTATTGTCCCGATTTTGGGAATATGGTAAAACATTGATTTAGTTATATATTATTAAAGTGTAATTACTGAAACGGGAATTTTGTGCGGTAGTGACCGTGATTGACATCTAAATGACCAATATTGGTATATTAGTGACCATGATTGAAATCTAAATGACCATAATGACATGAATCATGGTCATTTACTTTATTAATAAACATTGATTTACTTTTGTTCCATTATACCAATATTGAATTTCAAAGAGAGAAAGGTAGTTAGTTAATCATGATTAGGTAGATAAGAGATGAAGATTTAAGGAAAAAAATATTTGATCAACTCCAAAACGAAATTGAGTTTTTACAAAATGTGAAGAACCCTAATAGCAAAGGTTTTATGTTCTTAGGAGGCTAATTACAAGATGCCTAATAAATTAGGTATTAAAACTATTTATACTTGAGTCCAAAAACACTTCGTCAACTCATTTAGTTTGAATTTCTTTTGGCTAGGTGCTCCAAGTGGTTTGAGTCTCATTCTCAGCGGTTTAGCCTTGGTTCGTGACAGCTAAGGCGTGGTCAAAGCTCAGTCAAAGCGTGGTCAACGTGGTCAACGCGTGCAGTCTGATCAACCGAAAGTAATCGGGTTGTCCAGGAGGTGAAACCTGATTGGGATCCCGATTGTTTCACTCTGGAAAAACAGGGCAACTCTTCATTCTTCTCTCTTCGATCATCTTTGGTCTCAGCTCGTCCCATCAAACTCCCACATCATCCAAATGCATACCATAGCATCCAAAACCACCTGTAACACACTCTAAATGCTCCATGTATGCAATTGCCAAGCTAAAACCTAGAAAATTCTAAAGTGAATGCAAACTATGCTAAATGGGATAAAATACTACATAAATGGATGCAAAAACTAAGGGAAATAGATGCTTAAAACATGTAAATTATGCACTCCTCACTTACCTACTTTATAACTTATATTGAACTCTAGAGAATTCATGTTTGTGTTTGATTTAGGGATGAATGAGCTAAAAGAAGTTCGTGTAGTGACTCAATGAAATAGTAAAAAGTCTTTAAATATTTTCGAAGTAGGTTTAAAATTTTCTGAATAGGACCGGCCAACAGAAGAGGGTGGATCCACGAGCCGAGATGAGAGCATGGCCAGATGATGGCGGCCGAAGTGTTATAAGTGGTATCATAATCGAACCCAGGCTAGTGTGGAATCATGTGGGTACGAAGATACATAAATGTTCTACATATGTAATTGAAGGTATAATTGTAAAATGTTAATCATTGAGCCTTCCTTGTGTCGATATATATATTGTAAGTTACACATCTAATAATACTCAAGATTTCAATCCTACTTTTATCGATGTTCATAGACTGAGAACCTATAAATCAACTTAGGATAGTACGTAGGCCTAGTGAGTTGCTTGTTTCTTGACCTAAGATTTTGTGTAATTGTCAAGAATGAATTAGAAAAAGCGTTATTATTTATTGATAGCATCTCTATTCAGTGTCTTCGTCAAATATTCCTTGATTTGTTAATTGTGTTATATATCCTCTATTGGTTTTTATTAATCTTGCTCCTTATTTTAAAAAATCTTCAAAACCAAAACATACTCGCGGTAGCTAGAGACCTATATAAATACCTAATTGGTAACTAGAATAGTTCTAAACTCATATATCTATGGATCGATATCCTAAATACTAAACTTGGACCATTATGCTTATGCACGAAGCATTTTAGTATCTAATATTTAATAAATGTTTTTGAAAAGCCAGAGTAATATTTCATATTTCATTGTTTTCGGTAAGTTTGGCAACTCAGACATTCTTAAACTAAACGAATTAGTTACGCTGTCTTCTACTACACACCCATAAATCTGAGATACAGAATTTTCATAACACTAAGCTAACTAAACTTTTCCCGACAAGTTATAGATTAGAGTGGATGATCTGGTCCTAACACAAAACATTGAAAGCTAAAAGGAAACAAAAAGAAAGTAAATTAGTTATTGCACAATCAGACAAATGGAAAGCCCGAGACGTTGTGTCAATGTTTTTTGTTTTAATATTCTCCCAAGAGATTGGATTTGGGGGGGGGGGGGGGGGGGGGGGGGGGGGGGGGGGGGGGGGGGGGGGAATTTNCAGTGAACTTTAAATAAGAAGCACATGGGAACAAAATGTGTCTGGTTTTAGGGATTGAAGATGGGTTTTGGTGGGGACTCTGCTCATTTTCACCCTTACATTTCTATCTCGTCTTTCCTTAATCATGTCCTAATGCTCCCACGACATGCCGGGCCATGTGATTTCCCTCCGTTTCCCCCACTCTCTTCACATTATTTACTCAAACCAATCTATTTCCAAACTCCTCATTTCAATGTCTCGTACCGCTTCATTTTGCAATTCCAAAGACAAAATTGGTCCCTTATATGTGTGTAAGTAATGTATGTACGAAAATAAGTGTATTACCATGATATTAGGACAATAATACTAATCTGTATGTGTAAAGTTAAATCTACTATATTCTGGTCATGTCACCTCATCAACTCTCATATCTTAAAATTGTGACACATTATCAACCCAATTCTTAATTTTAATTTATTGATTTAAATACTTTATTTAATTTATTATATTTATCATTAATCATAATAACTATCATTCATTAAATTAATAAATTCGAATAGAATTTGAAAAGTCATCTTTTATATAAAAAATGTTTATATATTGTTGTCAAAAAAATATATTGATCTAAACAAATTCTAATTTAATAATTTTAGTTTTATCAAATTGATTTAAATAGTTTAATAAAAATAATAAAATATATATCTTTAATTGACAACTCTAAAATTTAAAATGAATATACGAGAAAACACGTATAAAACTTAAGAAATTCATGTTGTACTAAAAATATATGTAGATGATTTGGTACATATTGTATCTTCCTCGAATCTATATTTCGTGATGGTGATCTTCTGATGTCAAAAATATTATAGGACAAACATTAAAGGCAGAATGGGAAGAAAAAGAACAGGACGAAGTTAAACAGGACGAAAATGAATATAATGGGTGGAACGATGGAAACGAATGGGACGAGGCAGAACGGAAATGAAATGAACGGGACGAAACAAAACGGAATGGGAATGAATGAGACGGGCGGAACGAGACGAGAAGAAACAGAACGAGGCAGAACGGAAAGAAAATAAACGGGACAAGGCAAAACGAGATGGGAATGAGACAGGAATAAACAGGACAAGGCAGAATGGAAAGAAAATAAAATGTAATGAGGCAAAACGGGATGGGAATGAATGGGACGGGGCGGAACGAGACGGGAATGAATGGGACGGGGCGAAACGAGACGAGAAGATACCAGACGAGGCAGAACGGAAAGAAAATGAATAGGACGAGGTAAAACGGGATAGGAATGAATGAGACGGGTTGAAACGAGACGGAAAAAACATGACGAGGCAGAACAGAAAGAAAATGAACGGGGCGAGGAACAACGGGATGGGAATGGATGGGACAGTGTGGAATGGGACGGGACGGAACAAGTCTAAAATTATGCCCAAACCTAATTTTGTTTAACGGGACAAGTATAATACCCTTAATTTTATTTATCTACTATATTTATGCTTTGGAACACAAAATTTAACATCTTCGAATTTTATTATAAATTATCAATAATAACAATATAAAATTCTGCGCGAAGCGCAGATCTGCTCTAATAAATATATATATTTGTGTAAGTTTGCATGATAATTAGTGTTCATATTTTTTAACGAGTTTTACAATGTCAAAATTATCATTTTCTGATGAAGATTAAGAGTACAAACCTAAAAATACCTTTATACATTAATATTAATGTTCATAAAAAATGTATTTATAAATTTCGTTAAAAATATGTCGTATTCATAATTTAAAAGATGAGTCAACAATATTATTTTCAGTAATTTTTTCGATAAATTAATAATAATTATTTTATAGATATATTAATAACTTTAGGAAATAAGAAAATTTTCAACCTCCAACATTATTAAATGTATACTCGTTGTACTGTATATAAAGTTTCGTTGAATTGGGCCAAACAATAATCATTTAAAAAACCAATCCCATTCTGTTACATATCATCATCGTTGATTCTTCTTCCACACAGCAACTTCATTTATACATGTTAATATGGTGTGCCTCAAAATTCTTCCTCCATCCTCATCCAGTCGCCTTCTTCCTCATCTTGATTAAATGAACGATACGCTGCAATCTGTTCCAGAAAGTATAAATGAATATACAAATGAAGTTAATCGAGGATCAAGAGGTGATGCGCTCGTGGCATGGCTTCACTCCTAAAATTAACTATTTCCGAAGCTCAGTCGTATAAAGGTAAGATCGTCAACTTCTGTCTTCTTCATCTCACTCTTAATTCCCATGCCTTTTTTTTTTTTTTGTCAAACACTTGATTCCACTGATTAAACTTCCAAGATACAAGAAGAGGAAATGAAACATCTTCTTTGAAAACTATAACAAAGCATAAGAACAAGTAAATTAGATAGAACTTATAACGCCCCGACCGCCCATCACGGTGAGTCATCCACGTCCTTTCTCGGCCCGTGGGCCCCACTCCTATCTGACGGTCGGTTGTTTATTTTTGAGAGGTTCTAATGACTTGTTTACTATCCCTGCAATCAACACCGGATCCTTCCCCGTGTTTTGACCTCCCTCACAGGGTTCCGCATACCACTTCCCGAAAGGTCACCCATCTTTCCACTACTCCAGCCCAAGCACGCTTAACTCTGGAGTTACTTATGGGTCTTTGACCGAAAAGGTAAGTGCACATTGTTGACATAGGTAGCCAAATCAATTCTCTTAAGCCTCTCCTTATTTATCACAAACCAGGATGTTACAAAACTACTTATGAGCCTTTGACCGAAAAGGTAAGTGCACTTTGTTGACATAGGTAGNTCTTTGACCGAAAAGGTAAGTGCACATTGTTGACATAGGTAGCCAAATCAATTCTCTTAAGCCTCTCCTTATTTATCACAAACCGGGATGTTACAAAACTCCAAAGAAGTTTGACAGCGGATAAGAGCCAAAACTCGAATGCGTCGATAAACACTTTGATATATCATGGTTTTTATGGGTTTTTGCCATGATATAACCCTTGTATATAGAGTCTTTTTAGTGTTTTTGGGTATTTTTCTAGTGTTTACAGCTCTTAGGTACATTTGAAGCTGAATTGGAGATAATGGAACATTTTGGATATATTTTGGGGACTTATGCTAAAAACAGAAGTCACCACCGTTGCTGAACTATGGTGTCGATCGACACCACTTCAGGTGTCGATCGATACCTCCCTTTGCCAAAGAAGCCACGCGAGTTTAATGAAGAAAAAGGAGAAT
>OVBJ01001398.1:0-28840 GCA_900406535.1 Noccaea bulbosa
TTACTTCATTTTGGAGTCAAATATGGGGCAATACATTGGAGATGCCCTTACAAAGTCAAAAACTAGTTTCATTTCTTCATGCAACAGCCAACAGCTGTTTGAAAATAAACCTGGTCAAACGAAGTAAAGTAAAGGGTAAATCAGTCAAAACAAGATACAAAGACATGTCTGTCTGTCTCGGAGATCGCAAAGCTACCGTTTTTTGTTCACTCTGTACACCACACTTGTCTCCTACTCCCTCGCCTCTCTCTCTCTCTTTCCCATTTCAAAAAAGCTTTTACCTTTTCTTTTCTTTTCTTCTCTCTCTCTCCTCTCCAAGACGAAGAAGAAATCCGGAGATAAAGAGAGATTCTTCTACTCCCTGAAATTTCTGGATTTATCTTCGATTAGCTCAAACTTACTTTCTCCACTGGCATTGTTCTGTAAAAGAGAGATAGTGTGCGTGTGGGTGAAAGAAAACCCAGAAGAGTTGGAATTTCGTAAAACCCTAGATGTTTTCCTCTCTGGACCACAAAAAAATGAAAAACCCAGAAAACCCCATCTTCTTCTTGTTTCTGATTCTAGCTTCGAGCTTACTCCTCACGGCGACAGCTAAATCAACAATCGAGCCATGCTCAAGCAACGACACCTGCAACTCTTTACTCGGCTACACGCTCTACACCGACCTCAAAGTCTCGGAAGTCGCGTCTCTCTTCCAAGTAGACCCAATCTCCGTCCTCCTCGCCAACGCCATCGACATCTCTTACCCAGACGTCGAGAACCACATCCTCCCCTCTAAGCTCTTCCTCAAAATCCCAATCGCCTGCTCCTGCGTCGACGGAATCAGGAAATCCGTCTCGACCCACTACAAGACCCGACCCTCCGACTCCCTGGGATCGATCGCCGACTCTGTTTACGGCGGCTTGGTCTCCTCCGAGCAGATCCAGGAGGCTAACTCCGTGAGTGACCCGTCGATTCTCGATGTCGGGACGAGCCTTGTCATCCCTCTGCCTTGCGCTTGCTTCAACGGCACCGACAACTCCTTGCCGGCGGTTTATCTGTCCTACGTCGTGAGGGATGTCGACACCTTGGCCGGAATCGCCAGGAGGTACTCCACCACTATTACTGATTTGATGAATGTCAATGCCATGGGAGCTCCTGATGTTAGCCCCGGCGATATCCTTGCTGTTCCTCTGTCAGGTCAGCTCCTACAATCTTTCTATTGTTAGTCAATTATGTTGCCAAATTGGGACTATTGGTGTAGCTTTGTGGAGTTTGATTCTTGTTATGGCATTGTATGAGTTTGAGCTGCCAAAAAGTTTGCTTCTTTGTTGGTACCAAACAATGAACAGATGGTTTGATGTTTGGTTGTGTATCTTTCTTCTCCACCATCTCTCTCAGCTTGTGCTTCCAACTTCCCAAAGCACGCTTCGGATTTCGGATTGATCGTGCCAAACGGTAGTTACGCTCTAGCTGCAGGACACTGTGTGCAATGCAGCTGCGCGCTTGGGAGCCGCAAGTAAGAATGTCCAACACTCTCTCTCTCTCCCCTTGTCTCAAATTGATATGACTAATCATTAAAATCGTCTCTGATTGCATTTTTTTCTTCACTTGTGGTGTATGTGTGTGTGTGTGTGTATGTGTGATGTGATGCAGTTTGTATTGTGAGCCTGCGTCTTTAGCCGTCTCTTGCTCAAGTATGCAGTGTAGAAAGAGTAACCTCATGCTCGGTAACATCACGGTGCAGCAGAGTAGCGCTGGCTGTGACGTTACTAGCTGTGATTACAACGGTTTTGCCAACGGCACTATCTTGACCATGTAAGCTCCTAATATACATCCACATTGTCTTCTCCTCTTAATCTCTTATCAAAGCACCTCTACTAATAACCATTTCTCTTTGTCTTTCTGGTTTTTTCAGGCTGTCTAAGTCTCTTCAACCCCGTTGTCCCGGTAAGTTCGTCCTAAACAACATATCTGTTTCAATAGACAAGTAGCTGCTAGGATCATCATGGGGTCTCATGTAAGGTGCAATGGGTAAAAAATTTGCAGGACCTCAACAATTTGCGCCGCTTCTAGCTCCACCGGATACTCTTCCCAAGGATGTAATGTATGCACCAGCTCCTGCACCGGATTTTGATGGTCCCGGGTCCATAGCAGCTTCACCAAGCTCATCTGTGCTTCCTTCAGGCGGTGGTTCATTCCCTGGTAACCCCGCTAATGGTCCAGCCGGTAGCTTCTCAACCGCCGCATCCACCTCCTCCGTTAGCTACTTTGTTATCATTTTTCTCATCTTCGTTTCTTCACTCTCCTTAGCTTTTTGATCTTTGATTCAACAACAACAACTATTGTTTTATTTTCCACGCATTTAAAAAAAACTGCTTCTCCTTTGTGAGTTTCTTGATGAGTAAAACCGAAAACACTCTTGATTATATTGAAGGTGGTTATCTCACAAAAAAAAATTTTAGTTACAAGTCTATGATGATGATTGGTTTATCCCATCAATATTACATTTGATCTGCCAAAATCTTTATGTAACATTTGAAAGCAAAAGCATAAACAAACAATATACAGGGAAAGGAAAGAGTGATTTTTGTCTTCGTTATCTCACACGAGTGTCCTCAAATAGTCAAATGTCAACTTTAGTCTCCAGTTCTGTGGCTAAGCCTTTACCGGTGTCTACCGGTTTAACCGGACTTTTAACCGGAAGTTCTTTGCTAAATTCGTCGTCATCATCCATCATATTCTTGTCTTTGCCTTTACCCCATACAACTGTGTATAGGCCCACGATTATAAATATCGTTCCAATCACGCTGAAACAAAAATATTAAGCAGATTAAAAAAAATTATTACAAAAAAATCGAATTAATTTTAGAAAGAAAATTAAATGTGAAAAATACCTGCCAAGATGAATACTTTCAGACAAGACAACAACACCAAGAGCTGCTGTTATAACGACACAAAGAGGATTAAATGTCGCAACGAAAACTGGTCCTCTTTCTCTCATCACCACTCCTTGCACGTAGTACGCCACTCCCGAACAAACCACCCCCTAAATCTCACCAATTAATATGAGTTAATTAGTTATTTAATCCTTTTAATCAATCATCCGTGAAAATGTTAACTTATAGTATGTTTCTACTTACGGAGTAGGCGGCAGCGAATAGATTGGAGTCGAAGCCGATTTTCCAAGCGCTAAGGTCACGTACCGTTACCAATGAGACGGCGGTCCCTTCTAACGTTCCCATCAAACATATTAACGCCGTTAATGAAAGCGGGGCTGGGTACTGCTTCAGTGTAAACGACTGCGTTTTAACATAATAAGACAGATTCGTTTAGATTCGTTTTCCAAGGATGTTTAATGAGTAAACCGGAAAATTGTGTGTTAATTTGGTACTCACTTGTAGAATGAAGAAACCGGCCCAACCAAAAGTTCTTCCCAACAACATAAGTGTTCCCGGAATCCAGTGTTGGTCCAAATCCGCCGCTGCGGCACCGTGACTGGCCCCACCAGCCCCGTCTCCTCCTCCTCCTCCGCCACCGCCGAATCTTATGAAGTCAACGATTGGACCTTTGTAAAGAGTCATGAGAAGTGCTCCGGAGACTGTGATCACTGTTCCGACTACTTTGGCTATGCTTCGTACCTTCTTAAAGTTCACGCTCTCTAATCTGAAATTTTTTTTTCCATTGAAAGTAGAAATCGTTAAACGATCTGCGCTTATATATGTCTAATTATCATATATAATTATAACAGGCGGATGAATATATAAAAAACAGTCACATTTCTATATAAATTCTCCCCTATATAGACTTGTAATGACATCTTACGTAAGTAGAAGTGATGATCTCACCCAGTATATATTTATTTTGGTGTTTAATAGTTAACTAATCAAGTGGTATCATATTCCACGAACATAACTGTGTGTTTCCTATGATTCCATTAATCTTGTTCCCATGGTATGGGGAAAGTCAAAAAAAATATTCTCAGAATACGAATCAAAGAACCAACGTAACTAAAACAGGATATTTTACCAACGGAAAAAATAATAGAGTATCTTTTTTTTTTTTTTTTGGATAAAATAATAGAGTATCTTAGTAATCCATTAATGGTTAATTTATTTATAAAACTAAAAATAATGTAAACCTGAAAATGATGGCTAAGACGAAAGTGATGGCCGGAAGGACATTAGCGGTAGCAGAAGCGAAAGTTGCTGAGGTGTATGTCATCCCGACGTAGTAGAGATTTTGATCCAGCACCGGCCTGTCATTTTTATTAACACTCAATTAATTAGATTGGTTTAGTTTTATCACTCTACCAATATTTCATTAACTATATAAGAACTTCAAAGAAAAAATCTCCGGAGATTGAATGATATATGAGTATATGAGACTAATTAACGAGTATTACTCAATAAAGCCGAGCAGCGCAATTTGGAGGAATATTCGGAACGTCATCTTCGGCCTTATCTTCCTGCATAATCATAACGACACAAATTACATACTTACGCTAATTAAGATGTATATATAAACTTAAACTCGTATGTACCTAGATCAAATAAGGTTATCATGAATTATATTTTTCTTGAGTTTTACGTTAAAAAGTAATCTATGATACACAATTACACATAAGAAATAACAAAACTTATACATAAAGATTGATAAAGAACCATACCTCTCATGAAAAAGAGCAAACGGGGCGATGACGATGGTGGCGATTGCATGGCGATAGACGGCTAGGATGTAATGGTTCATGCCATGCTTAAGAGAGACCATGGTGATTATGTACATACCGGCATAACCAAATTGCATAGATATCATTGCTAAGTATGGCTTCACTCTATTCATTAACCCTCCCCACATTTTCTCACTCTCCATTTGATCTCTCTTTCTCTCTCTAGGTTTCTCTTTTACTTGGTTCTATTTGATGTATTAATATTGTATTTAGTTATGACTGTGAATGATTACACAACAAGAGAGTACATGCTTATATAACCATGTTGGGCTGACACAAAAGGCAATATACGAGTGCCGAGTGCATATTACAATCCATTGGTTATTTAGGCATCACTTTGTGTAATAGATTTTTAATTGTTATAAGTATTCATTATGTGTGGCTCACTATAGTCTTGTTGTATACTCCCTCCTCCGTTTCCAGAATATTAAATGTCGTTTTATAGTTTAATTTTTGTTTTATTATAAGTGTAGGTTTACATTTTCAATGCAAAACTTTAATTTAATTTTCAGATTTATTCCTATTCTCTTAGCTAAATAATTGATACAATCAAATAACGTTATGTATTAATAAATGATAAAACAGAAAACTTGAATATTTTCTTAGTATAGGTGAAAAAATCTTAAACAACACTTAATATGAAACAAAGAGAGTAGTAGTAAGTTATGTTGATATACCAATATTTTAATTTATATATTTATTAGACTACTGGTTGTGAATACTTGCGTAAGAAGATTAATGTTGCATTTTTATTGGAATGCATGCATGTGTTGATAACTAAGATAGCTGGATCATTAATCTAAGATCACTAACAATGAGAATGTTTTCGTCAAGGTATTATTAATATATTGATGACGAATCATAAACTATCGTACCAACCAAAAGTATGTTATGTAGCAATATATACCAAATAATATTTAGACTTTTACGTCCAATTAAGCCGAACCATATACAATTATACAAATCCGTAAGTTATAAGCAAATAGATCTGGAGAATCAAACTAAAAGTATGCACTTACATTTTATATCTAGAATCCACACTTGCAGTCGTCACTCATTTTCTATCCACTCATCACACTTGTCGAATCTACAAAAAGATAATTTAGTATCAACCTGAATATTCACGAAACTACTATTCATCTCTTGTTATTATTATAGCATTGTACATTTTTTTCTTCATTACAATGACTAACGTGGGTGATTATCATTTCTGGGTATGTGAATGATCCGTTGCGTGAATGATCCGTTTTGTCGTGTGGATGATGACCAAATATATTGAATTTTAACCGATGAGATGGCTAATTTAATATTATATTAATTAATTATAATAAAATGTAGAGGCGAATGATGGTTAAGTTTAGTGGCTTGAACTAAATGCGTTTATAATCTTATTCATCATGTCCCCGATAATAGATAGGGAACATTGTGGTGGTTTGAAGAGTGGACACCATCTTCATCCAAAGATTAATCAATTCTAATAATTTCTTTACCCTTTGTCCGTACGTACCATATTTTGAGAGAAGTACATTTAAGTGCACATGTGATTTTTGACCCAAAAAAGGCACATGTGATAGTGAATATAAACGTAAGTAAGTAACCATTAAGATCACAAATATTGTCAATAGCAATCGATTTGGATGATTAATTTATTGTTGTATATGAAAAAAAAGTTTGTGAAAAATATTGTTAATGATATAAAATCTCACATCGATAGTTGGAGAATTTATGAAGTAATATAAAAAGGTAAGAATCACTCTACTTATTACCAATTAGTTTTGAGTTTTGTACCTATAATTAATTTGAATTTCACATGGTATCAGAGTCAATTGATACTGAGCCACTTCGGGGATGTTGTTTCCACAATTGTCCATATTTCATATGTTCATGTGACACATCGGTAATTGGAAGGATGTTGATGATAGAAAAATCCATATTGGTAGTTAAATAATTTATAAAATAATATATAAAAGGCAAGAACCACTCCACTCGTTACCAATTAATTTTGATTTGGTTGTCTATGATTAACCCGGATTTGACATATATAAATCGTATGGTTTAAAAAAAAAATCATAAGCTAGAAAACATCAGAAAAATTTATATTTTGTGTAGATTTTAATGACTTTGTTAATTTATTTCTCGTGTTTCTATATTTCTCTATATTTTATTTTTAGTTTAATCTACTTATAATAAATTATATTAGTAGAATTATTGAAAATTCCCTATAATATTCCTCCTTTGTATTTTTAACTATTTTACTAGTTAAATTAACTCAAAATGATTTCCATTTGTTTTTGAGAAATTTTGAGAATTACACCTCTTAAAGGGTAAATTTTCAAAAATACACCTCTAGTGTAGCAATTTTCAAAATTATATTTTTTCTTAATTTTAATCTATAAGTTTGGGTTTACTAATCCTTAATTAGGGTTTAGATTTTGGGGTTTAGAGTTTAGATTTAACGGTTTAAGGTTAGATTTTAGGGTTTGAAGTTTAAAGTTATTTTACTCAATGAAAAAGTGTATTTTTGAAACCCAAGATGTGTAGTTTTGAAAATTGACATCCAAAAAGGTGTATTTTTGAAATTTTCTCTTTATTTCTCTTATATATATATTTTTTTGAATTGCTAGGATGAGTTTGGGCTTTCGGTCTTAATCTCATCTCAGGCCCTGAGTTAGCCTTTGATTATACCATTTTACTGGCTTTGGTCACTCTTCCCCAATCGAAACTCGAATCGGTGACCTTTCAGATAATTGTCTGAAATACTGCCAATTGAGGTAGCTTATCTGTTTTTTGTATAGTTATAAGTTATTTTAGAATTAGTAAAATAAATCAGAAATTATTATATCGTGACTTTTTTTGTCGGCATATACTTATTCCGTCAACACTGTCATATCTTTCATCATTTCTTTTTTAGTTTCTACTATTACTATATGAACCACATTTTTGTACTATTAAATAACATTCAAAAGAAATTCGCGTAGAAAGATTTTTTTTTTTTTTTTGATATAAGATTATATCATCTTATATCAAATACAAGAAAACATTCCAAAGTATTTGAGATGAAGAGTACCTATGAAACAGATGACGTTTGCATATTTCTTATTAATTAGTAGGAGTAAACTAAGCCACGTTTGCTCCAGACATCAAGAGTACTACAAAAAATATCGTAAAAAAAAACCTAAATTAATGAAGCAAAAGCGAAATAAATGTGCTTTTTGTGATACATTTTGTTGTGATTCGTCCCATGAAACGACAAGCGTGGTTAGGTCCTTCTAATGCGACGCGGCTACTAGTGCTCTTCCTTTCGTCATCACTAAGACTGCCTTGCTTTTGTTTTTTTCCCATTTCACATTCATATTAAATTAAGATACGTATATCGTTATAAGATTGGTTTCCATGTTCTTTAATGTATTATAAACAAACATATATAGACGCATGAAAAGAGAATGTTAGCCCCCCAAAAAAAACCATGGTTTATACCATAAGACCAAAAAAAATCAAAGGTAGAAAATATAGATATCAAACGATTTTCAGAAAGGAGGAATCAAGAAAAAATCAACCAGCCTAAACCATGTAGTTAGGAAGAGTCTTGATTTAGATAAAACAAAATAATAAATAAGTTGGTGATGAATAGCTTAATTAGTTAGTAAGGTCTAAATAATGAAGCCGCTAATATTAGGGAATATATCGGCATAGAAATTTGGAAAGGATCTCAAGTACTATATAAGGAATATGGAACACTACACTCATGACCAATTAGTTTTGAGTTGGAAGATCATGTAACTTAGGTTGGATGTATATGAGTAACCCGAATTTGACATGGTATCAGAGCCACTCGATGCTGGGCCATCTTGTGGATGTTCCCACAATTGCCTATATAAAGGGTTAGGATCTCTCCACCTATTGTCAATTGGTTTTGAGTTAGGAGCCCATGTAACTTAACATGGTATCAGAGCCCCGATCCATGCAATCCAAAACGATCTGACCCAAAGTTGGTTCAATTATTGGCGAGGCCTAAAACTGGTATCCAAACCCGAACATATTGAGATCGATGGCCAAAGAATCATCGTCTCGAGGGGGCGTATTAGATAATGTATCCCACATCGGAAGTTGGAAAGATTTCAAGTAGTATATAAAGAATATGGACCACTCCACTCATGGCCAATGCCAATTGGTTTTGAGAAAGTCCATATAAAACAGCTAATTCCACTGATTTCAAATTTATGTATTAGATTTTAGAGACTTGAACTGTTTATAAACCACTAGATGATATGATCACCAATTAATGTCTGTGAGTGCCTGATGAGCGTTTTGGTCAAGTTTGAGATCATTTCACATACACATATGACAGTACATCTGTAAGTAAATAAATAAAAAGAACAACAAAACATAACGTAAAAGGTGCTACATTCTATGTTCTCTTGCATGTTTAGCCTAATTTAAGCATGGCATCAATCTTCCACGTTACTAGATGCTTTTTTTTGCTAAGTTCGTTATCAATCAACGAATTTTATTCGAACATATCATATCTATCGTTTGATGCGACTTATCATGACTTCTAAGTGGCTAAATATATGCTCAAGCATCGACTAGCATTTCACATTTATTCTAAAATTTGATTTTACCAACAACAAAAAGTTTGATTTTGCATGTGTTAACATTTTAGGTGTTTACATAATGAGTTATCTTAAGCTAATATTTTATCTTTTCGTACTTCTAGCTTACAAAATGAATCGTAAGAAGTTTTGGAATTTTAGAATAATGCCTTATAATAGATCAAAATTCTCATTGTTAATTTCACAAGAAAGCATTATAATAGGTCAAAATTCTCATTGTCTTGATCCATTATAAGGCATTATTCCAAAATTTCAAAACTTATGAGAATTTTGAAATAAAGCATTCCTATGATCCTTTTAAAACGCCAAATGGTCGGAAAAGTTCAGAGTTGGCTTTGGACACATTTCACTCATTGTTTTTCAAACATCTCGAAATAGACTAATTATATGAAAATCATCAATGATTTCATTTAGTATTCAGAAATCATTGAATAAATAGGGGAGAGGGGTTTAACAAAGATTTTAAAATCATTAATCTAATAAAAATGGATTTTAGCTAGGATTTGTAAATCCATCAAAATACATGAACCAATAAATCCCCTAAATTAATTTCAAAATCACACAAATTCTTTTTGTACATACACCAAAATATAAACATAAATATCAACAAACAAAATAACTTATTTTATACCTAATGAGATCAAGAAGAAAATCAACTTACTCACGATAAAATTAATCGAGAGAAAGACTCGTAATGGTAGAGGCCAAAGAAATAAGTGAGATTGATGATTTTTTTGTTTAAATTATTTTCAATAATTATAGTTAAAATATTTTAAATGGTAAAAAAAAATATAGAATATTTTATGTAACGAGTAAAAATTACAAAAATGACATTTTATTATTTGTATGTTTGATTTGTATTTTTTTAAGTTGAGGGTTAAATTTGCAAATAGAATAATAGTTTAGGGGTTTTCTTGCAGAAAATATTTTAATTTTTGTGACAAATATAGCCAGAGGCTATATAGCGAGTGACTTTGGAGTTCAGGGGATTGACTTGCACGTAATATAATTGAGGGTTTAATTTGTAAAATAAAATTAGTTATATGTTTTTTTGCACAAAACCTTAGGTTTTACTATCCTCCAATGTTAAAGTCTAGTCATGTTTAAATTTTTCTGTTTGTTTTATCAAAACTAATTACAAAAACAAGAAAGATTTAGTAACTACATACAAAAAGTGAATTTGGGAGGATTCGACTTGTTATGCAAATAGGCAACGCACGATGAGTATCGACTATCGAGGATAAATTACTTTCCTAGTATGGTTCATATTTTTTTATCCGAATTCGTAGATATATATATATATAATACTAAACTATTAAACCATATATACTCTTTGCGACTTTGCGTCACAAACAACGATGACGTGGTATGAAACCCCATTACCAGCCAATTGGACTTTCGTTTTTTCTTTTCAATGGATCATGACGGTGGGATCTTAGTTACATTTCTACGGGTTTTAAAGATCACGTTAACTCGTTAATCATTCTAAGCCAAGCGCTTACCTTTACAAGTAGTTAATACATTGATATATTAAAGTTAGTTCAAGTTTAGTTTCGGGACTAGCAGGTTCTAGGCTTTGCTCTTTTTTTTTTTTCCTTTTGTTTGATCAAGTACAAAAGTATGTTTTTTTTTTTTTAAAAAAGGGTTAATTAATAAAAAGTATGTTGTTTGATGATTGTTGCTATTAATTGAACTATCGTTCATATAGATTTCTCCGAACTTAAAATGAGCTTTAGAATATGATCTAATTTTCGCATGACTTGCTGCATACATGTCATGTGTTGGTTCGTTCGTTTGAGGGATAATCTTGCCATACATGTCTGTAGAAGAAACAAACGATGTAAACAAAGAGATGAGATTATCATAGAGTTTGGAAGATTTTAGTGATGATAATGGTAATGGTAAGCGACGTTTGTACGATGACGTACGAAAAAAAACAGGAGATTAGGCGAGAGTGAAAAGGACTTAAGAGTTGGATTCATGCTTGGACTCCATCTTCCACAGCTTAGGCTAATGGATTACACCTATTCTTTATTTTTTAATTATGATATAGATTCCAGATTCTATTATTTCTCATAGCATAAACTTCATATTTTTCATTGTTATTAAAGAGAAAGATACATTGTATAGGTAAGCAAAATGATGATATCAGCAAAGAACAGTAAAATATAGTTCAGAAAGAAAGGAGAAAAATAAACATATTTTACGATAACTAGACCATTTGAAATTCAAATATCAACGTTTGTCTAAAAAGTTAAAAACTAGTGGTGAATTTTTGGAAGACCTAACCAAATGACGAATGTATTTGGTTCTTCCACTATCAATATATATTATTATATTTGTTTCGATCTGATGTGTAGACTGTTCCCACACATGAAAGAAAACGACATAACATACAATGAGCTTGTCGACATGATAATTGTACCGCCTTCTTCGCAAGAATTACGCCACTCAATTTTGTTTTATTTTATTCTTGATTAATTAGCACCATGATGATAATCAATATTATTATAAATAAACATGTTGGATACTAGAATGACCGCAAAATGCTAGAGAAAAAGAGAGAGAGAGAGAGAGAACTTTGGTACACTGTCACATAACTGTATCAATTCTACTCCAACAGAGATCAATCAAAACACAAAGCGATCTGTGCACAAACTAAATGATCTCTAAGTAAACTATCCATAATAGTAAAGTCTCAACAGAAAAAAACATAAAAATGAAAAATGGTGTTCTTCGTTTTTTAAACCCAGTTGCCTCTACAATCTTGAGCTTACACATTCCCTCTTTTCAAGGTATGGATGTGTGATGCTACTACACATGGTAAAAGTATCCTTTCACGCCCAAGTTTTAGATGAGTTTCTTCTTATGGAAGTACCTCTTCAGGTACCATATCTGTGTACCCGCAACCAAAACGCAAACCCCAAGTGACATTATACTGAACCATGCCACTTTTGCGTTTGTTCCTTCACTCACTTCTCGCATCTCAGCTTCCCTGTATCCCAAAATTTGCTTCTTCTTTTTAATCAATATGTTCTTGTCCCAAATACGATCCCCAAATCAATGCTTAAAGAGACGTACCTGTCTTTGATATAGTTTATGTTCTCACGAATGGCCTGCACTAACCCGTCAAGTCTCCTTAACTGAAGCTCAACACCCTGCAAAAATACACACACATTCATAACAACAATGGAGTTATCAAATCACATCAGAGAGGCGTTTAAGAAGAGGAGAACCTAACTTGCCTCAATTTTTTCCTTTTTAGCAACAGAGTCCCAATCTTTGGCTGCAATACCAATCTTCCAATCAATCCCGAGGGTTAAAGGATTGGGCTGCGGATGACTGGAATCAACCCAGAAGCAAGCCAAGTAGTTTCCGGTTTCTTTAGTTGTGAACGCAAACTGACCATGTGTTACATTTACTTGGTTATGAAGATCGTTCCCATAAGGAGATGTTACCTAATCCAATGTAAAACACCATAAGTCTTGCAAGCAAAGTAATATACGTTTCTACATGAGCCAACATGCAAACCAATTTTGCATCCTCAGGAAATTGAAATTAGCAAATCTGACTGTCCACAACTTTCGAAATCAGTCATCATCTTCGACCATTGAATTACGATTAAACCCGTCAAGTCACCGACAGAAATTTCACAACTTGATCATGTAGCATAATCGAATTCACACAATTTTGATTCTAAGCATAAACCTAAATCGAAACAAAAACCCACAAAATTGAGCCAAGGAGATTCTCAATTTTGCAGCGATTGAAGCACAATCGGAACCGTACCTTAAGAGAAATAGCCGGTGCGTTTTCAGGATTATGCTCATCGACGACGTAATAATCAGCCAATACGACAACGTTGCTATGTATCTCCTCGGAGACGCACTTCGTCCCTCCCGTCGGCGGAATCGTCAACCATATAGCTTCGCCAAAATTAACCGTAAACAAGAGCAATACCACCGCCAAAATCGGCGAAACAGCAACGATTCCTCTAATCGCCATCGGAGATCAACGACGACGGACTTCTTCTCTTTTCGCTCCAAGTCCAAAAACCAGAGAAGGTCAACAAAGTCTCCCAAACCAATGTATCAAAAAAAAAGACAGAGAGAAAGTCCACGCGCGCGCGTGTCGGAAAAGATGCGAGTGTGGAGGGTTTAATAAGATTTTATAGAGTTTGGTTTGGTGACTTACTTCAACGTAATATCAACCAATCACGTTCTCAATAATAGTCCACGTGGCGTATTTTCGCGGATGTGGCGCGTCCTCGTTTAGTTATGAAAATCCACTTTGAGAGGAAAATAACAAAAAAAAAATATATATATATATATATTTTTCTTTTTTTTTTTAAATCACAATAACTAATCAAATATTTTGCTCTCAAAGTGGATTTTTCCATAACTAATCACAATAAACGTTTGTAGTTCACAAATGAGGAAGAAAAAAAAATTGGTAAAAATGAAAAAAATGTGTATAGTCTTACATCCAAAGCAAACATTACATTTGAAAATAATAGAGCCGGGAATGTGCCAGATTTTCGGCCTACAACTATTATCCTGGCCCATTACATTTTGTAAATTTGGGCTTGCAACACCTTTTTAAAATCCCAAGTATCTCTCTTTTGTCCACCACCTTCACTGTTTTTCTACTCCTGGTTGAATAACGATCTTTTTATTAAGAACGGTAAATAGTGAAAGAGAACAAGCATGTCTATTTTTTTTCCCTAGACAGAACGAAAATGCATGCGTCGTCTCTTTACGATACAAGTATGTATTGTATGAGGTCTATCACAAATTATGTCCCCACATTTTTTTTTGAATATTTTCAAAACCGACTAAAGCCATAAAGATCTGAGATATACCAAAAAAAGGGATTTGGTGGTTGAACATATAGTTCACTGGATCAATATATTATACATGGTTGAACCTTCGACGTACATATTTAATGGAAAAATAAAATAATTCTTCAACGTAAACCACTTCATCTTCCTCGAATTTTCCTTGCCATGCTGTAACATCGTAATCCAGCCGAAGTTATTTAAAAAGACACATATAATAAAATGTAAAACCGATTGTATCGTGTTAAGTCATTGTTGGGAATTGGTACGGAAACAGTACGGTGCCAATTAATATATACAGACAGTAATGGTTTTCCCATTCATCAAGATATATAGACCATATATATCTATTTCAATTTGATATCTAATTTTTGCTGTCAATAAATAGATATGTAACGTGTTCTTATGGGAAAATTACTAAAGATCATTTCACTCGTTTGTTTACTGACAAGGTTCAAATTTATTGTTTAAATTCTGAAAATCAAAAGGTAAAATTTCATTCAAATACAAAGTCGTTTGTGGTGTAATATATATTTCATGCGTTGGTTCGTTCCGTCTTAAAAAGGTTGAACTTTGCATGGTTCGATCTATTTGGGAATGATGGTTTACGTTCTAAAAATATATATATATATATATATATATATCATCGAAGTCGAAGGTAGTCCTAGGCTTAGAGCAAAATGTCAAAAGCATGGAACTTCCTTGTTAATTATAATAAAACAAAAAAGTGTTAAACCCCTCATACAAAAAAAAAAAAAAAAAAAAAAAAAAAAAAAAAAAAAAAAAAAAAAAANTTAAACCCCGATAAGTGGAATTGAAAGTAGCCACGATCGAGATGCTTCTTCTCTTCATGCAGACGCATGTTTTGGCTGGAAAGCTGACAAAATCCGCCCATGTTCTCTTTCTCACTCAGCTCTCTGACATTTTGGAGGGTTTTGCGTAAGACCAAAGTGTGAAATCCCAAGACGAAGACAATAAAGTACCATCCCATGATTAATCTCAAGCTTTGTGAGAAAGTCAAGGCTGTCCACAAAGAACATGTCATCTCCCGTCTTTTCTTACATACGATCATGTGCTCTTTGCGTGTCTTAAAGTTATATGCTTTACTTTTACAATTGTTTATAACAAATCTTTAAGCATATTTAGTTACATATAAATGTTCGCATAAATTATGTTGGCATCGATACTTTATGATAAGAACAAAGATAAATTTTTCTCTAAACCATATACTATATTGTTTAGACAAATTTATATCCTAAATTGAAAAAATGAATTAAATCTACCTTGTTTAATTTGTGTTCGTGTAAAGTAGAATGATTGAAAGATAAAATGCAACTACATTTTTCTACTAGCATAAGTTGTGTTTGGTGATGCTGAAAAGATTATATAATTGGAATACACATATTTTCAATATGTATGATGAATTACGAGTGTTGAAAGTTGTATGAATTAATTAAAAATAAATAATTTTGGAGATAATAATTAGAAAGATAATTAGTGGTATTACGAGCGAGTGTGACGAGTGACGAGAGAAAACGCGGTTTGGGTTTGGGTAGCAAAGAGACAGAAAGAGAACAGCTGTAGTTTGAAGTCACTCTCTTATCAATTTAGCATCATCGCCTTCTACCACACTCTTCTGACTTCACTCTCGGCTATTTTTGAATTATAATTTATAAATACTGATAAAAACATACATGTAAATTAATTCAATATTTATAAATTATTAATTATAATTATTAATATATAGTACTAAATGGTTATAAACATTATCGTTGCTATTTATTTTAATTACAGTGGCGTACAACGTCTCTATTTTGTTTACGCGTAAGTTACTACTCATCACAAAGTCGCAAGCCAAGATAAGTAGATAACAAAATGTTAAATTCAATACCAAGTGTCATACAGATTTTAAACACAACACCTTCTTTGGACTTTAATAGTAAGAACGATGGGATTTTATAGACGTAAATCTGACTAAGTAATTAACTAGTTTATCAAATTAAAACAAAAAAAAAAACTAATTAGCTGAAATCATTCAAAATATAATAAGATGGGAAATATATTACAGGGAATAACATTTCTGTGCACGTTGGGAGATTTTACCGTCAATTGTTTTATACAGCAGAAACATGATAGTAGTATAGTACTATAAATTTTATTTAAAAAAAAAAAATGATACTAGAGTAGGGATAAACAACAAATTAATTGATGCCAACAAAAAAAAAAAAACAAATTAATCCCACTAGTTTAATCCGTGAAGAATAAACATAGACCAATAACTAACATTTAAAAAAAAACAAAAAACAAATTAATCCCACTAGTTTAATCCGTGAAGAATAAACATAGACCAATAACTAACCATAAATGATGTCTCTTTCTTGGAAAGTTCGTATACGAGAGTTAACGCGTTAAAACGTAGCTGTAATTTGTAATCCTGATAGTGGTGATAGCAACGTATAGTCAAAATAAAAGAAAACTTGATATCTCAACTCTAAAATATTCAAGCATCACTCCTCGATTTGCTCATCAAGTGGCTTCCGTACAGCTAGCCTAATTCATTATTCCTCCTATATCCTAACAAAATTGACTTGAATCGGTAAATTGTTTTTGTATTATATCCCAATCCAGTCGGTAACACTACAAACCTAAAAAAAAGGGATAGAAAAAATAAACTTAATTGTAGGAAAAGAATAACTTTAATTGTAAGATTAGGGAGAAATTGTAGAATAACAAAATGATGTAACATAAATAATTCCTTTAAACAAAAATATGTAACTGATAAAATTTACATGATAAACCAATAATCTTTATATATATTGTTTCCTCTAGTAGTCTAATCAAATACCATATTTATTATAAATTAAAATTCAAAAAATTGATAAGAAGATGCAAAACTAGCAAAAGGCTAAAAGAAAACCATGTTCAGGTTCATTGTTCGAACACTTGGGCAACGCCTTAACATGCATCCATATTCGAATTATTAATTAAATTCCAAAGATACAAAAACTATTTTTGTTTTTAAATGAGAAAGGAACAAAATTGTATTACTGACAATTGCCATGATAAAGAGAAAAATAGAAGAAAAACATCTGTCATGCACCACAATGTCACATTCATACACAAGAAACCATACTATATTTCATTTGACCCTATTATAGATTTATATCAATAATAAATATTTCATATCTTCCTCTCTCATACCCCTCCCAAATCAGTTCACCTCTATATATAATCTCCTCACCTCTCATTACTCCTCATCCAAAAATCTCTAGCCATCACAACAACAACAGCAAAACAAAACAAAAAAACAAAAAACTCAAGAACACTTTATCAATACCGCATTGTCCTATCAATCTACACATCAACACTCAGTACAAGAAAAAGTCGACTACCATGGTGAAACAAGAACACAAGATCCAAATCAACACAAAGAAGGAATCGCCCTTGTCTTCACCATCTTCATCTTATTCTTCGTCCTCGTCGTTGTGTAAGATCAAGAACAAGAAGAACAGTATTAAGAAGTACAAAGGAGTGAGGATGAGAAGTTGGGGATCATGGGTGTCTGAGATTAGGGCACCAAATCAAAAGACAAGGATTTGGTTAGGCTCTTACTCAACAGCTGAAGCAGCTGCTAGGGCTTACGATGTTGCACTCTTGTGTCTCAAAGGTCCTCAAGCCAATCTCAACTTCCCTACTTCTTCTTGTTCCTATTCTTCTTCTCATCATCTCTTAGATGAAAATACCGTTTTGTCCCCCAAATCTATCCAAAGAGTCGCCGCTCAAGCTGCCAATAGCTCATCATCTGACCTTTTTGCCCCTTCTTCTTCCGCTTCTTCTTCGTCAGCCGCCTCGTCGCCCTCTGGTCATGATCAGCCTGATAATGATGATGATGGGATGCAATCTTTGATAGGGTCTTTCGTGGATAATCATGTGTCTTTGATAGATCCATCATCAGTATGGTATGATGATCATCATAACGGGATGTTCTTCGATGATGGAGCTCCGTTTGATTACTCTCCTCATTTAATCTCGACGACGAATGAGTACTTCTACGAAGATGCTGACATTCCTCTTTGGAGTTTCAGTTGATCCTTCTTTAGTAATTATATATTTCTCTCCATTTTATTCATTTTTAAAAAATTCTTTAACATGTTAATTCAGTTACCTTGTCGTAATTATCCTTTTCAAGTTGTTTGTTGCTTGGAGAGAATTGACGATATGAATATATGATAATATTTTTTTATAATTGAAGGAGTATATATTTTATATATTTGGGACTTAAAAGAAGATCACATGAGCAATAGGCCTTTTTGTCACTTCTTTGACTTTTTCATGTGCCTTTTAAATCCATTATATTTAAAATAGAAAACAATACCGCGTTGTATTGTAAAAATATAGTTTGCCCTGTTACAAACCGGGCCTAACTCACTCCCAAAAGACGTCTCAAGAGAGGAGGGTTGCCCAACCCATATATACCCAAGGCAATCCGACCTCCTTACCGATGTGGGACTCCAACACACCCCCTTCACGTGCCGGAGGACATCCGGACAAACGTGGAGTTTTTAATAGGATCCGGGGGCTCATAATCGAGTAAGTGCGGGCCTGGACCTTGGCTCTGATACCATATTACAAACCGGGTCTAACTAACTCCCAAAAGATGTCTCAAGAGAGGAGGGTTGCCCAACCCATATATACCCAAGGCAATCCGACCTCCTTACCGATGTGGGACCCCAACACATGCACAAGTTTATGAAATAAATCTGATACCTATTCAGATTACTTTGCAAACATTACCTTTGCTTTTAATTACTTATTTTGGTAAGTGCATGGTTAGTGGTATAAACTAATGTGCTAATTATATGTGAGCAACCTTTTCCTGATTTATCTTCCTAAATTCACTATTTTTTTGGGGGATTAAATACTATTATGTATAGTACTATATCCAGAGGAATCTTATTACTGTTTCATGTGCCGTGGAAAAATTTGGTATGGCAAATAATGCTCACGTTGCTTGGGGACAAAGTTCACATCTTTGGTACTTAAACTTTAAAAGAAAAATAAAAATCTATGTCACCATTTTTTATTTGTTTTCCTCATTCGGGAAAGAATCCCATGAAGACAGAATTGCAGTCAAGGGATATACAACAAAAATAAGGTTTATACAACAAAAATAAGGTTTATTTTTATGCTTCACTAATCACTACAGCAAACTGATTATTTTTCTTCAATAACAAAGGGATAAATCGGGCCGAAGCTTGACTAATTATTTTACATTCTTTTCGATAAATGAATTCACGCAAGCATTTATTACGTGTGCGTATAGGATTCGATATAATTTGTTGGTTAGCGTATATGTACTTGGTCTGATAGTTAACTATTGTGATCATATCTCATATTATCAACTACATACATAGAAAGGACATAGTTTAAATGGGTTGTTGTTCACAATTATTAGGGACCAAGTCACCAAGTATAATATTAGATAAGACCCCATACTATAAGAAGATAACGTGATTTAATTGATAAGACATTCGTCGGATTCTTTTCACATTAAAATGAATCTGAATGTGTAAAATGTATAGCGTTTCTTTGTCAAAGGGACATCTAAACTTCAATACTTGAGATGTAACCTTGAAGCCACATGACTTGTCTCCTGCTCAACGCTCTCATTTTTTTTTAAGTCGTTTATTTTGTTTCTAGTGATATGGGATTCGGCGTCTATGGGCCTTTATTTTGGGCCCATGATCCAAGTGATTATTTAAACTTGCAAATATCCAAGTTGCTCTCGGCTATATATTTAAACTTGCAAATATCCAACTTTATAGGCAATGATCAGGCTTTGGTAATGGACTACAACGTTAATACGTTATATAAGATTGCAATGATCAAATCACGAAATATGTAGTGTTTTAACAAGTTCATATTCGGTTACAAATAATATTTCTTAAATAAGAAACTTGTGATGATGTTTTTTTTTTTTTCTTTTTAACCGAAAGATTTCGACCTGGCTCACTTAATCCCGTTCCGAAACTTGTGGCTAAACTGCAATTTTTGTGTGATGATTATTCCTTAAACTCCAGTTAATGCTCTAAAGTGTAGTTTGGTAATAAGCAAAAACAAATTTTACAATAGAACTGAATTATATGATCATGCTTAAGATAGAATATAGGGAAGTCAATATAGTCTACTGGATTAGGTTTTAATTACCTTTATGAATCAATGTTTTCAGATAGTTCTGTTTGCCCATGTCTTTGCACGACACGGTTTTTTCTACTTGTACTTATACTGATTCGGAAAATTGGCGGCGGATGAAAGGTTTACCATTTCTATTAAAATTTTATTATAGGCCTCAATCAAAATAACTTTTTTTTTTGTGTGGTCGTTTTCAAAGATCAGTAGCTTACCAAACATGCGATGCCAAGCTTTACAGGGCCAAATACTTTTCTATCGAGAAATAAAGACTTTGTGGCAAAGAATTGTATGCTAGTAAAATTAAAATAATTTATGTACATGTATAATTAATATGGTTAATGTCATGTGCTTTGTCTTTTACCAGAGCCCATATAGTTGTTCATTTACTTTTTGCAAGTCATATCTTGAAGAGTTTATTTTATTTAAAACATTGATAAAGGCGTATCTCTACGATCTCCTTAACATGGTTACATACTTACATTACATGGGTGACCCGTGACGATGTTAAACATAAGTGTCAAAAATAAATCATAAACACGTATATATTGTGTTAACTCCTTGTCTTAGTCATAATTCAATTACGAAATTCTTAAGACATTTACATACAAGAACATCTTAAATCTTTTTTTTTCCTTTAGTTGTTATACCTTGACTTCGTTAGTAAACTTATAATTGCGTTTTGAGTTTTGACCCAAAAAAATGCTAATTGCAGTTTTTTAAAAATATACACTTTTTATCATAAGGCTAAACACTTTCCGTTAATATACTTGTTGAAGATTATTGGAACCCGCAATATTTGTGGAGAAAGATGATGGTTGATTAAATTGTAAGCAAACAAAATGTTATTGCAAAATGAGCTAACCAATTGGGCAATTCGGAATGGCCCATAGCAAATTGACACACTCCAAATTTATGGACATCAAATAGAAAAGGCGACTTCTTATTTATTTTTAAATTATGCAAGTTGTAATTATGTTGTCTGCTTGCATGTTTGTAGTAACCTACTTCAAAGTTAAAAGTGAAGAGATCAATGCTCCAAACATAAAATAAAACAGAAAAACAAATAAAGAAAGGATAAATTTCAATAATTTTTGTAAGCATGATGATTGCATCGGAGAGGTTTGCTAGTCAGCTCATCCTTTGAATTCAAATAAATGAGTAGTTAAAAACAATATAAAGTATCGAGCATTGGTGGATACTAGTATTAGATCATGTATATATGTTTTCTTAAATCTATTAAAAAACTGCTAAAATGATTATACATAGGTTTAACCTGTAGTTTCTACACTAATAATATAATAGTGTGATAATTTAACCAGCTATTTAATTTATTGAACGGCAATTTATATTCATCATATCACTATCCATTAAGTTGGAGTTTGACAATTTGCGTCGACTACGTTTCTTTGTCGAGATTGAGTCGTGGCTTTTGGTTTGTTACAATATGAGTGGAGTCTTCGGTGGTGGTTTGAATAAGGTCATATTCTATTACCAGAATTTATTAAAGTTGGTCGAAACGTTTCGAAATTATTGAAAAAAATGTTCATGATAAAAACATAATGTAATTCCAATTCAAGACCAATTGTGTTAACATGAACCGAATCCAAATTTGTCATTTCTAAACCAAACCGAACAACTCGATATTCTTTTGTTTTTTTTTGCCAAAGCCTAACATAGAGGTGTGGTGAAAATGAAATAATGGAAGAATTAGCCGTACAGAGTTACTATTATTTTGTATTAAGTGTAACTTGGAAGACGTACATTGACCAAGTTCTTATTACTTTTTGTCAGTAAAATGGCACCCTATTGGACCAACAATTTCAGCTATCCCTGCATTCCTTTAATTCAAGGGTACCAATATGTATTAATACATCCCCAAAATTAATTTAAAAAAAAACATTAATAAACACACAAGTCATAACAATGATTATTCGAATTTATGTAGCACGATTTACATTTTATTAAAGTTTGTAATCAAAGAGGCAGAGACATGCATGCATGCTGAAACAAGCATTCCTCTTCTGACTTCCCTCGTCCACAATATTTTTTTTTTAATATAGTTGTGTTAAGTTAGTTTATCCTAGTAATTAATATATACTAGCAAATAATTTAATTTATAGGTCAATGTTTTTTTCTAACAAAAAGTTTAGGTCTTAATGTCTTCAATTATTGACGGTACGTATATGTCTCTATTTAATACGCTATGTAAACTTCATATGCTGTCCAGTGTCGACCATTCAAGAACTTAAATTATATTCCATGAAAAGTGTATATATAGATCTTTCAAAAAAAAAAATAAGGTGTATATATAGATGTTAGAAGTATTTTACTTTTACTAAGAAAATATTATTTATAGTATTACTTTTCCCATGGCAAAAGCTCACTGTGGCAGCTAAAGATTTAAAAACTTAAAATACATTTGAAGGCACAGTACTTTTTATTTTCTTGGAAATCTGTAGACTAGTAAATCTTTCTCTGCAGGATAATTAAAAGGAGAGGTTAGCAACTTCCAAGTTTTAAATTGAAGTTTGAGTCAAAATTTGTCAGCAAAGTTACATGCGGGAGGAATATAGTAATCAATTCCATTGACATTGATAAAAACGTAAATCAAGAGTGACATTTTCAAATTTTTAATTTACAATGTTTTTAGAATTGTATTGCGAAACCGTCGAGTTATATTTGCACTACGATGTAAATGGTATTGCTCTTTTATTATAGAGAATAGTACTATTAAATAGAGATGAAAACATATAACTTTACAGTTTTTACTTGGGATATTTTTATTATAGGTTTACAGTTTACACTCTACTGTACCTTTTTCTTTTATCGAATGGGATATTCATCCCATAACTAGTCCGAAGTTACGATGAACTGCATATTTGTTTATGAAAAAAGAGATAGTTCTTCAATGTTGATAAATATTTTGGAAAGATGTTAAAAATAGAGCCATAGAGAAAAAGAGAAGCTATTATTAAAAGATTTCATATTAGGAATTATAAAATACGTAAATGTTCTGGGTAAATAAATATCTGAGATTTTTCATTGCTTGGAGTTTTTTTATGCCAAGGCCTAAGGGAGACCAATCCAGCAAGAAACCATGTGATCAGTGGCGTATATATTTTTATGTTTTTGTTCACAAATCAGTGGCGTATATAATTATATAAATCTAAAAAAGGGAAAGGATAAGGATGTAGTTGTTATATAAATCCCAAATGATATCCTCAATACATGATGATCGATAAGGACACATGGCTCCTTCAACATTTCTTTTATGCGACGAAACATGTTTGCATCGGATGTGTTATTGTCGACTTGCCGTAACCAAAATAGTTTTTTATTTCGTAATTTCTATTTCTGTGATTGATCAACTAGTTTTAAAATCTTATCCATATCCTTAATAATGATATAACCGAGTACCCCATTGCTATCACCTAGAATTCAAAATTTAAAGTAACAAAGAGAAACAGATTTAAAATTTGCCTTTTTTAGTGAGCCCAGTGTCAAATGAAAACATTGACATTGACGCCGATTGGTGAACTGATGCATAAAGTTAACATAGACTGAATACAAAATTCAAATATTGGAACAAAATCAAACTGCTAAGTGCTAAATCTGATAGTATTACAAAAGATTTGAAACTTGTAGAACATATTATTATTAACAGTCCATACGTATAAATATGTTTAACTCTTATATCAACGCAATTGATATTTTCGAGATCACGCTATTGGCTATTAATAGTTTAACTGATAAATGTTTTTTGGGAATCGCAAGATTATCGTAGCGCCGAACAAGAATCTTCTTCATCCCTCTCCCATTATTTTTTTTGTATTTCTTGGGCAACCAAATTAGTCCCGAATAAACAAATTGTCATACTATTGTATAGTCCCTTCAAAGCCAATATCTAAAAACTAAAAAAATCGACATGTCAGTGATCCAGATCAAGCAGATCAAGGTCATAATATCAATCAAAGTCACTTCATCCCAAAGATTCGATAAACAAAAAAAGAAGCTCCATCATCATCAAGCCGTTTGATTTTAAACCAAAAAAGGAAGAAAAACACCAGCTTCTTTCTTCTTCATTCTTCTTCTTCTTCTTCTATTTACAGATTTTGTTACAATAGTTAAAAAGATCGAAGATTACTTTCTCTATTAAAAAAAAAAAACCTCTGAAACAAGCTTTCGATTCAGGGTTACAGAGAAAACCGATAATTAAACCAAAAGAAAAAAAAGATTTACATTTTTTGATGTTTTTTTTCTTTCAACTTTGACAAAATTTACCATCCATCTGATTCTGAACGGCTCTCACCGCAGCCACTCTTGCAGCCGTCGCTGCCTTATTAGCTGCAGCCACGGCTCTGCTCACTTGCTCGTCTACTCGTCTCCGATTCACCGCCTTCTTCGCCGTCTCTCTCGCAGCGAGAACCGCTCTGCAAACCGGCTCGCTCGTCGCAGGAAGGAACGTTACAAGATTCCCTGAATCCCACTCGCCGGACTTAGCATCGCCGTTCCTAAACGAGTAAGCACCATAGCCTTGCTTACGACCTTCGTGCCACGCTCCTTCATAACAATGACCATTAGCGAAACGATACACACCAAATCCATGGATTTTGTCTCCAAAATACTCTCCCGCATACTTATCCCCATTTCTGCAAAACACACACAACAAAGACATTAAGAAACGTTTTGTGTTTTCTTTTTTCTTTTCCCCAGTCAGATTCAACAAATTAGTTTACCTGAAGTGGTAAGACCCAAGTCCATGTTTGACACCAAATCTTGATTCCCCAACGTAAGAGCTACCATCAGCGCAAGATTGAACACCAAACCCATGGCTCTGACCATTGAACCATTCACCGGCGTAACAATCGCCAGTGTAGAATCTGTAAACTCCATAACCATGTCTAAGACCTTGCCTATACTGACCTTTGTATCTACTTCCTCTGGCCCAGCTCTCGATCCCGTGGCCGTCGTATCTCCCGTCGATCCAATCACCTTCGTATCTCCCTCTCACGAAGTAGTAGTAGACGCCGCTTCCGTTGCACTTGCCCTTGTGGAATTCGCCTTCGTAGAAGTCGCCGTTGCTGTAGAATTGAACACCTTCCTTGACGAATCGCTTCTCTCTCTGCGCCGTTGTAGCGGTTTTCTTCTCCGGCTTCGAGTCGTCTCCGATGTACCACTGCACCGGCTTCGATTGGTTTCTGCTCTGAAACCCTAAGTTTCTGGTGGTTTCGTCGCAGATTTGTTTGATTGCGGCGGCGGTTTTGTTGAGAAGCGCCATGTTCCTCGAGGCGAAGAAGAGAGCGACGGCGACGAAGATCAGAGCTAGTAGGAGATTCTCGGAAGTGAGAATCTCATTGGTTTGGGAGAAGACGACGAAGAAGAAGAAGGATGAGAGACTGAGGAAAGAGAGAGAAACCATTGTGAAGGCTAGACCCGGATTAATTCGGGTTAACCCGGTACGAGGAGTCGACCCGAATGGTTTAGGCGGTTTTCTCCTCTGCTTCTCCTCTTTCTCTCCGGCTTCCAGATCTTGTTTCTGGTGAGGGACTTCGCTAAAATCGCCTTCGGCGATTGAAGCTAAGCTGTGATATGACGATCGAACCGTCGACGATGACCGGAGCAACGAAGACTGCGTCCTCGTCAGCTTCGCCTGTCCTTCCATTTTTCCACAAATTTCCGAAACAACAAACACGAAAACAAAATTATCGGTCACGAAAGCCTCCGGTAACGAGAGATTCCGGTCACAACCGAAGTTCTCGATTTCTCCGGCAACATCTCAGGCGAGAATACACTAACGCCGCTTCTCCACCGTAATTAGCATCAAGCAATAAGAGAAATAGAGAGAGAGAGATTCGTATCTACGGAAAACCCCGTGTACAGTGACTACCGCTCTCCTCGTTATCAATTTTCCGACCCCGGAGAAAAATTTTAGCGGCGAAGCTCACTTTGCTTAGAGAGAGATAGAGAGAGAAATTAGGAGAGAAAAATTGGACCGGGTTTGGGCTTATTTTAAAGGGAAGAGAAAGATAGAGAGCGAGAGATGGAAACTGAATTTAATACGGACCGTTGGATGAAGATCTGACGGTTGATTTACCAAAGTGAAGAAGGATAGCCGTTGGATTTAAGGAAGAGAGGTCCCCGGTCATGACGGGAATATATTGGTCGACGGATCCAAACATGAACGGTTTTTTAGCTTTACTGTTGCAAGCTGGCACGTGCCACACTACACACAGTCACAGATAAAAATCCTAGTTAACTTTCTTTTAACATCAAATTACTAGTTAACTTTTTTTCTTTCTTTTTTTGGCTCTATGTCTTTTCTATTTACTTTCTTTCTTTACTAACAAAAAAAAAAAATCTGCTTTTCTGCATAATTTATATTTTTTAAATATTAAATTGATTTGAGAAACGAATCTCTATTTATTTTGGACATCAAATCTTACAGTGGTCAAAAAAAAAAAAATTATAAGGTTAGTTTTCAAGGAAGTATTTCTACTCAACATGTCACACATTTACGGTTAAAAAAATTCAGCATATCGTAATTTTCATATTTTTCTGTGTTTGCTAATGTAGTCGAAAGAAAGAAGCTTCGTATGTTTGTATAGCATCGGTTTTATTTCAAGTTATGCAAACATATAATTTAGCTTTTAAAGAGTTTAAGTTTATATTCAACTAATCTTTTAAAATAAAAAATAAAAGTTTTGGATTAGCTTACACTTTTTAATAAATTTGGGGTCAAAATATTTATTTAGTCCAATTTTTGTATTGGATTAAAAAAATAAATTTATATATCTAAATGAAACATTATAACGTGGCGACGTCATGTAGTAATAACTTAAACATTATAACTTAATTAATGGAGTTTGATTTTTTACTCAATATTGTTATTAAAAAAAAGTTTACATTAAATATTCTTATAAACAAATCTAGAAAAGATTTTGTAGCCTAATTAATAATTAGCTTGATGAGGAAAAAAACTTTGTTTTTTCATATTTAGATTTTAGTTTATCTAATAAAAAATCCTAACAAACCATACTCCAGCTGTTAACTTGATTTAGTTTAATAAATTATTTTTACAAAATGTATAAATTTGGGTTTGGTTTTAATTTTTACTTTATGACATATTTGAAAGAAAAAGTGTGACTTAATTTGGAGTGAAAAAATCATTGATTTTTCTTCCGGTTAAGATACAAATATCAATTTTAGTTCATCTAAGTTTTCATAATATACATCGTCCCTTTTTTGTTAAAGATAAGCAAATAAGTCAAGTCTAATCATTTTCATGCATTTACAATAGTGTATCAACAACATCGTTGAATTCATTTCATTTTGGGTAAGAAATCGGGTGGGTGGTCTGCCAGCAGGACTGCTGAAATCTATTAATTACTATATGTATGCAAAAAAATATGTAATTAAAATGTATGCACGGAAGTTTTTTTGTCAAAATAATATTAATGGCGAAGAAAATGAAAAGAGGTGTCGGATCAAATCAAATTATTGTGAACAAACCATTTCTCACCAAACTTCCGATTTGGTATATATAAACATTGGTTGTTCTGTAAATAATAAAAGAACAAAGAAAAAAAAAAAAAAAACATAACCGATTGATTGTAGTTAGATAAAACGACGAGATAGAGAAGGCAACGATCTTATTTCTTGCAAGTTACAAGTCTAATCACACAACAATAGGATAGTTGTCAAGTCATGACATTATCTCCATTTCATAAATTCCTCAAATGATGACTACTATTTTCCTTTTTCTTTTTGCTATTTTTGATATATAACGATGACTACTTTATTGCTAACGACACAGGGTTAAAAATGGATTAAACAGGGTATTGTCATTTAATCTAACGTCTTTTTTCATTGAGATGTAAAGTCAAAACTCTCATTCATGTACATTTAACTTTCGGTTTTGGTAACGACAATTTTAACAACAGAGCCCATGCCTAAGCATACAGTAGTGTTGTGTTGGAAATCATCACACCATAAAAACTCATAGTGTTTTTTTTTTTTTTTTTTTTTTTTTTTTAATTNATTTTTTTTTTTTTTTTTTTTTTTTTTTTTTTAACTTGTAGTCTCTTAAAATCATTTATTTTCATAAATACTTACAACAGTACAGAAACATAGATATACAAGGGATACAATATTGTATCATTAATATTCACAAATTCAAATTATTGCTTAACGTTGGCCCATCGGTAAGAACTAACATTACATACTGAACGTAGATTTTTTTTTGTTTTGAACTTCTCATTATCATAAACGTAGAACCCGATTACAGAAGATAGCTGAAGACTCTTTGCCAAAGAGTAAAAACAGTTTGATACAGAACATAAATTCAAAGCAGTAAGAGGATAGGTTAAACAGTTTACATCGAAGATAAAAACTGGAAGCTTCTTTAGAAGGGCTTCTATGATCGTTTTGAAAACAATCTCGAGTTCTTTTGCTATTAAAAGCGAGCGAACAAGACGAATAGCTCGTGACGGC
>OVBJ01001399.1:944-28832 GCA_900406535.1 Noccaea bulbosa
TCGGCTGGTTTTGTCCGGTTTAGGCGAAGGAAGCCCTAGGTCGCGATTAAAACACTGTAGCCGCGCAGAAAGATGACTTTTTCGAGAAAGAAAAGTTCAGAGGTGATTTTGGAGAGAAAGAGGCGATTTCTGGGAGATTTTTGAAGTTGCTATAGTAGATCTATTCCTTGTTCCATCTCTTTTCTCCCTTTCAGCCAATTTCAAGGTGAGTGCGTGACTGTAGGTCCGGCTCACTAGAGTTTTCGTGTTTTTCTGAGAATTAGGTTGATAGTTCATCACTCTTCTTCGTGTTCTTGAGTTTTTGGCTGTTTGATTCGTTTTGGGGCCTTGAAAACCCCAGATCTGTGTTTGTGTTGAAACTGTGTCGTTTTGGAAGTTTGGGTCACGGGTCAGTGTCGAGCGACACTCGTTGAGCGTCGATCGACACTGAGAGGTCCGTGTGGACCGACACCTGCCTGGTGTCGATCGACACCGAACCTGGGTGACGATCGACACTGGGCTGTGTCGATCGACACAGATGCTGTTGTGCGAGTTGGTTGTTGCTCTTTTTGCTGTTGTTATTGTTATTGTTTGTTGCTTGATGTGTTGTCTTTTGTTGACGTACATGGCCTGTATACAGAATGATCCACTCACTGGGTATTTATGATAATACTCACGCAACTCTATTCCAATGTGTTGCAGGTAACAGAAATGTTCTTCCGCGGAAAGAGACTGAGAGAAGAGGCTGAGGAAGAGTTTAGAAACTTGGTGTTAATTTTCATCATGTGGTTGATCATGCATGAAAATTAGGGTGTTAGTTTCTTTTTAATAATGTAGCAAACCTGGTGTTTAGGTTGNTGGTTATTTGTTGAACTGAATTCATGATTTAATATTATTGATTTCTTTTGAGAACTTCCGCATTGTTTAAATTTAAAAAAAAAAGGACTGGTTGTTTCAAAATGTATCACAAAAATGAGGTGAAACCAAGTGGTGGTCGTCGTTTAGTGGTTTCCATTTGACAGAGAAGTTGATTTGTTAGTCTAAGTTGGTCAAATGTAAAATACTAAATTTAGTTTTATTTGGCCATATAGATATAGATCCTTACTTTTGGTCTATTTGAATATTCAGAGAGACTCTATGTGGGTTGTGTGAAGAGGAGATTATGGTTAGGTCCATACTCCAAACTACCCTCATGTGGTTGCACTTTTCTTCTCTTGCGTATCGATGTAATTGTACCATTTTTTCATCTTATTTCCATTAAAACTTTAAATATTATAAAGTAAAATGCGTTTATGGAATGGGATTGTGAAATATAAAGCTGGCGAATATCAAGAGATTCCAACAAACTAAGCTCATACAAGAGAAACAACATATTAAACTAAAAATAAAAAAGAAGCAGTTTAATCCTAAAACTTCATTGACCCTCCTTACAAAACTGCCAAGATAACACCAAACAAAACCTAAAAACTTATTGAATATGTCCACGGCCAAACCTTCAGTACTCAAGTCCTCCTAGTAACCTGCTTTTTGATTCTGAAAAATCAAAAAAAATTATCCGGCCAGACAAACACCCAATTTGTGATCTTCCGGAAACAATGGAGTCGATGAAACGAAACAACTGGATATACCTAAGAAAAAGCTTTTGAAAATATCACGATCAGATCTGTAAATCAGCGTCGTTGAGCGATTTGTCAAATCCGGATAATACCGAACTCCAGAGAAAAAGCACGACGGAAAATCGAACCGGCGAAAGACCAAATCTGTAACCACAGAACCGGAGTTGGTTGAGCGAGGAGAAAAAAAGAAAGCAAATTTAGGTCAAGAAAGATGTAATTGTACCAAATCTGATATTTATTTAATTATTATTTTTTTATTCATATATTCTTTTAACATTGGAAAACAAAAAAACTCTCGCTAGATTGATTTTCTTATTTTTTGTATTGCTCTTCAGAGACTGTTTTTTAATATTAATTTAATGTATTTTATTTTACAAAATTAAGTAATATAAAGTTTTAAATCTTATATTTATTTGATTATTAATTTTTGACTCATATATTCTTTTAACGTTGAAAGAAAAAAATTTCGCATATTGATTTTCTTATTTTCTTTCTTGTTCTTCAGAGACTGATTTTGTATATTTAATTTAATTTATTTTATTTTACAAAATTAATTAATATAAAGTTTTTGAGCATGTAAAAATTAAAACTGAACTCTCAATGACAAAATATACTTATTAGTTGTCCAGGTTTTCGGATAATCAGTTCAGTTCGGATTGAGTTTTTTGGTATTACATCTTTTACTTTATGTTTTATGACTCATACATATTTTTTTATTGCTCTTCAGAGACTGTTTTTTAATATTAATTTAATGTATTTTATTTTACAAAATTAATTAATATAAAGTTTTAAATCTTATATTTATTTGATTATTAATTTTTGACTCATATATTCTTTTAACGTTGAAAAAAAACTTTAGCATATTGATTTTCTTATTTTCTTTCTTGTTCTTCAGAGACTGATTTTGTATATTTAATTTATTTTATTTTATTTTGCAAAATTAATTAATATAAAGTTTATGAGCAAGTAGAAATTAAAAGTGAAACTCTCAATGATAAAATATACTTATTAGTAGTCCGGGTTTTCGGGTAATCAGTTCACTTTGGATTGAGTTTTTTGGTATTACATCTTGTACTTTATGATTTATAACTCATATGGATATTTTTAGTTTTTGGTTTCAGATTCCAGTTCGGATCAAATATACCAAACTAGCTAATTATTTTAATTGAAATAAAAATTTGAAGTTTACTCTTTTAATTTATTTATTTTTTGTTAAAGTTTTCTTTCTAATTTTACTCATTTTTTTACTGCACTTATTCATTGTTTATGAAAAAAAAAAAAAATTCTCTAAATTCTATCTTCGACGTTTCTAATTGTTCAGAGAAGATTTGTCTCCTTCATTCTATTCGGTAAAATAGATTTAAGCGTGGAGTATATATATACAACTTTCAGAAGACATCACATTGTTTTTTTTTTTTTTTTTTTTTTAAAAAGGGCAAAAAANCATCACATTGTTGTCAAAAAGCTCATTCATTTTTCATTATCTTTAGGATTTGCTTCACAAAGTTCCCACAAAAAGAAATTGTTTATGATATTCTCTTGTCAGTTATTTACATTAAGATTATAATTCTTATCGTCCCGAAATTATATATGCGATCTAATATGATCTCATTTAAATAAGTGTGTGATTGAGATAACTTTAGAGACATCATGATTTGTTGTTGTCTTCAAAGTGTTTATATATATTTTAACAAAAAAAACTGTTTATATATATTATTTCATGTATATAAAAATAATTTGTTTGTAATTTGAAACTGCGCATACAATTCATACATATACGGTCTTCGTATAAATTATATAAGCAAAGTAGGAGGATAATCGGTGGTGGAGGGTGGAGGCGATGCTTTTATTATTTTTTAATGGAAAAAATGTTTGACAGCGAAGTATAGGCCACGGTATGCTCAAATATCTGAATAAATTTAATGTACACCTAGCTACACGAAGTATATATTTTGCATGACCACATGTATAAACTATATATTGTCATGTGACCAACTACATAACCATAAAATTATTACAAGAAAAATGATATATTATATCATTTAAATTACATCATAAATGTAAATAATATTAATTTAAATTACTTATTGATAAATAATATAAAATATATATTTTAAAATCATTTATAAAAACTGATATTTTTATTAACTTATTCTATATCATTTTAAATTTTTTGATACAAATATAAATCAGTTTACATTATTTTAAAAAAATTGATATAAAATATAGATGATGTAAACTCATATGGATTTGTATCAATTTTATTAAAGTGATGTGTAAGTTAATAAAACATCAGTTTTTATAAGTGATTTTATAAATAATATTTTGTATCATTTATCATTAAGTAATTTAAATTAATATTATTTACAGAAATAATATTATTTAAGTGAATTAATATCATTTAATTTTATAAAAATAAAATATTAAATTGGTATCGGTAATGTTAATATTAAATATTAAATATTAATATCAGTAATAAAAATGAAAATAATACTAATTTAATATTAATATCAATTTATTCTAATTTAAATATTAAATTTTGTTAATTTAATATCAGCAATGAAAATGAAATCTTAAATGGGTATCATTTTTATAAAAAAAAATTGTATTAGTATCACTTACAAAATAATAGAAAATTAACAATGTTTAAATCGTAGAACAAAACTAATATTAATATCAAAATTATAAAATGATTTAAATTAATATTATTTATATAAATGATGTTATCTATATGACTTTTTTTTTGTTAAGGTTATCTATATGACTTAATGATAAATGATACACAATATATTTTTTAACATCACTTATAAAAACTGATGTTGATATTAACATATTTCACATCACTTTAACAAAATTGATGTAAATCTATATCATTTTACATTAATTATGTAGAATAAGTTAATAAATATTTCGGATTTTATAAGTGATTTTAAAATATATTTTGTATCATTTATCAATAAATATTTAAATTAATATTATTTATATTTATAATGCTATTTAAATAATGTAATATATTATTTTTTGTATTAATTGTATGGTTATATAGTTGGTCATATGACCACATATAGTTCGTATATATGGTCATGTGAAACATATACTTCATGTAGTTAGACATACATTAAATTTATTTATATGTTTGAGCACAAACTTTTTTCTTTTTTAATCAAATTGTTATATTATTTTTTTCCTTTTCATTTTGTTTTGTTAAATTAGTTTATTTCTCGACTCTGCGATGCTTTCCGCTAAATATGGTTATGCACTATTTATCTCCTATACATTTTAATGTCAGATGGGCTTAATTTACAAACATAATGCGAGAGATAAGGAGAAAATTATTGTTTCGTTGCTTTTAGAATTTTTTAAAAGGATGCATGTACAAATTACATTCATGAATTTATCTAACCCTTGGTTAACTAGAACTTTATTACAATTTTATTATCTTAAAACTAGATTTTTATTATTCTTTATATCTCTAATAACTAAATTTTCTTGGTACTAGGAAAACGTTTGCAGAGCCCTATGTTTAAGTAGTGGCAAATATGTTCTTAGTTTACCCTGATACAGATTTATCTAAGAATAATATCGTTAGTTCGTGTAAAAAGCAATTCGCAATAAAATAATAAGATGCACGAACATTAAAACCTAGAGCTAAGTTATTTTTCATATATATAAAGTAAATATGTTTATCTTGTCGTCAATCTGCTTACTTAAACCGATCTAGATCAATCTGATTACTTAAACCGATCTAGATCCATTATCTAATTAACAAGCCACAATAAAGAAAACAAATGAAGCGGTAGTTTGTTAAAGCGTTAGGTTTGCGATATAATGCGAAAACATTAATTTACACGTGAATGAGATCCTAATTAGGTCTAACAAATCATCAGCACGAAACCTTACTCTTGGTTTACTTTAATTAATTCTCACGGGAAACATCATTAGTCTACTTTATTTTCTTTGTTAACTTTAGTTAAATGTATTTCTTGCATCGATACGTTACTTCTTTCGCTCGCAAAATAATATATAGGGCCCAAATAAAGTAAATATATACATGAGTATTTAAGAAATAGTGTCATCATTTTAACCAAAAAAAAGAAACAGAGTCATCATGACAGATCAGGCTTTTTTTACAGCAAATGCAGAGCGAGAGTTAAAATTAGACATATAATAGAAAGAAAAAAAACCATTTTCAATTTATCAGTCCATTTAAGTTTTTTTTTTTTTTTTTGCAATGTCCATTTAAGTTTAAGATTTGATTTTACAACTAAAATAATTTCCACTCTCTCTTTCGTCTCTCTCTCTCTATATGTATATGCATATGTATATATATTCTGCTCTTATCGTTCAAAAATAATAGCTTAATCATATGTTTCAGAATATAATACGAAAACAAGAAAATCAACGTTGTGAGTTCGTCGGCATAAATGGGTTAACATAGAAATGTCACTCCAGCTATTCAATTAAATATACATTTCATATTCATTTAAATAAGAACCAGATAAAATTATTAAGGCGCACATGTTATGCCGATGCAGAACCCCCTTTTTTGTTCAAATTCATACCAAACATTTAATATTCCGCCTCCCGAACCGATACGTGAGAGATACCCACACACAACACGTATACGGTAATATACACATGTACGTGTACACGCAGTGTGTCATGTGCGTACGTGTACGATATGACTTGAGAAGGAGTGGGCAATACATCTACGATCGAAGATTCGATCTAAACCGCTTTTAAAAGTAGGGTAATACAGGGTTGCTCCTGGAGTTATTTTTATGTATATATGATTTTTATTTTTATTTGCATTTTTTGCTGTTTTGTGATATCAAGATACGAATCTGCTATCTTGATTTTCGAACGGATCAGGACTCAGATAGTTACTCCACCGATATCCTAGATCATATGCAAGTTATTTTTTTATAAGTAAATACACTTAATGTAGAAAACAATGAACAAGTTGACATATGGAGAGGGATGGCAAGTAAGAGTGTGCTATTCCATAAAGGCTACGAGTTGCCCCCACTTCCCTCTTCTGCCCCAAACAACACTTCCTTTAGCTTTGGACCACCTTAATTTTATTTAGTTTTTTAAATTGTTCCTTTTAAAGATAAATACAACTTTTGTTTTGTTTTTATTACTCTATATTTGGTTGTCATCTCGTTATATTCAATTCTATAATCATTTTTTTTAATAAGCTGTAGTTTCTTATGTTTTATATGAGAAATATTTGTGATTAATTTCAGACGTTGAAATAATTTGCTGTCAAGATTGTTTCGCATAACTCAGAATTCACTTTTATCTCACACATAAAACAAATTACCAAAAACCGTTCATTGTTCATCACTACTAGAATTCAAACAATGTTTTATCGTGCATGCTATTCGACCCACAAAAAACTAAAATAAGAATCAGATTACCGAAATTTATTCCAAAATCTACTATTAATTTTTACCAAAAAAAAATGTACTATTAATCAATTAGGTACAACACGGGTTAGAAAATCACTACCATTAAAGTAGACGGGAAGTCGATTCTCTTATACTCCAGTCTTGTTTTGTCCTCTTCCTATGTCCTGGTTAAGTTGTTTCAACAACCAAACTAGCTAAATTATGAAATTTGTCCTCACAAGTTTAACAACAATTCAACCGCAACCTGTATTTACCAAATCGTCGTCACTCTCATCCTTAACCCATAAGAAGTGAAAAAGGTGAGTAGACTAATAAATCGTCGTCACTCTCATCCTTAACCCATAAGAAGTGAAAAAGGTGAGTAGACTAATAAAGTAAAGCGAAAGGACAAAAGAAAAGCGAAGACACGAAGAAGTGCATAAAGAAACCAAACAAAACCCACTTGTGTAACCCTACCTCGAACCATGTAGTGTTCATCATCTCACCAGTCACACACCTCTCTTTCTTTTCTGGCTGTTCTATTTTTATATTCTAAGCTCTTTTTAACTGTATTTTGCCTTTTCCCATCTGTATTTCGATAAGATTTTGGTTAAATCGGTTCGATTAAGCAGAATTTTAAGAATTATACTGTACAGTGGATAGAGAAACTAACAAATTATTTTTACTTTCTTTTTGAAAATTAAAGTATATGCTCGTGGGTTAAATCATTTTTTTAGAAAGAGATTTATTTATATATAATTTTAATTTTTTTTTGTTACAACGTTACATTAAAAAATTCACATATTTCTTTTATGTCTTTTAATACAAAACTATATCTTGATCCGTGCTGACCACGGGTGAATTAATTTATTTGAGTAATCAAAGTTTTCTAAGATGTAAATATATAAGTGTATGTAAAATTAAATGGTTTTTCGTTATTGGTTGTGTTTAGTACGTATATTTAAGCCCAACAACAATGGTCTAATGTTATGTTTGAACGGTATTATTCCCCATATCCATCTGAAATTTGTTTTTTTTTTTTCTTTTTTGTCAGATTGATATCAACTCACCCGTGCTATTGTTCGATATGGGGTTGGATCAATGATGGAAAGTTACAACTGGAAGGAAATTTTGTTCTTAATTATCCAACAACACCAATTAATTACTATATCTGAAAATGTTTGATCAGATCTTCATGTCGACGTTAACCTAGTTATCGAAGCTGCTGTTGTTTGATTTGTGTTGAGGTTAGTGATTACTCTTAATTGACTGATGATGTAGATAGATTACAAAGTTTTCGTATCTATTTCAACAATTTTATTTATAACAAATTAGGATTACAAAGTTAATAAACAAAACTTTCGGTTAAATATATTATTTCACAAGCATATATATACGTCATATGCTAAAAATAATGCTATATAAAAAGAGAATTTGAAGACGATTTCAAAAGTAAAGTCTTCTAAAAATAAAAATCATGCTTCTTCAACACTTCTTCTAAAAAGTATCGAATCACTTTGTATTTTTCCTTCTTTATATGATTTGTGTATATCTTCTTGGAACTTATATGCCATAATCGTAAATAGAACATTAGACATATAAAAAAACACTTTGAAATATAATGATCATTTTACAGTTGAATTATGTCAACATCCTGTTGAATTCCTTAAATTATCTAACTGAATTAAGGAGTATGCATATATTGTTTACGTGCTATATTTAATATTTATTGAAACAATGAAACTGGTACATAATTTTCAAATTGAACTACCGAAAAAAATAAAAATGAATAGCGTGCCGACGTTGTAAACAGAAGCTTCGTGTACTTGTTAATAAAAAGATGCGTACCTTCTTTTCTAATGAGGTAAGGTTTCAATTATAAAAGCGTCGTTAACCAACAGAGACGTAAATAGATAGCAGTGGCACTAATAAAAAATTACATGTTTAGCAAATGCAAAAAAAAATTACGAAATATTTCAATTTTATAACAATCAACTGTTGTAGTTTATAGAAAATGTAACTTTTTATCATTTAAAACATATACTTTAAATTTTATAACATATACTTTAAATTATATTAGTAGTTGTTAGTTATGTTTTGTTATCCAATCAGATTAATTAATAGATTTGATTTTTGTTTTAATTGTGTGAGATTATGTTTTTATCTTTTCAGTTTATTTTGGTACCCAATTCGATAAGTTAACAGATTCAATTTTTAATTTGACTGAATCATTTGTTAGTTTGTTTTAAGTTTATTTTGATCTAATCAATTAACATATTTAATTTTTGATTTGACTAAATAATTTATTGATTTATTTTAAATTATTATTTTTATATTCAAATAATTTTTTTTTTATTTAAGTAATTTTTCTCTTCTATTCAAACAAACATATGAAGTATTTCTCAATTAGTATTATAATAAAAATTGTTAAGCTTTTTAGAATGAATCCTATAACCACTATTTTGCAATGATTTGGTTTAAACTAAACTTTATGGTCAGTCTGAATAATTGGTTAATCTTTTTTGTGTGGACAAAGTAGATAATTGGTTAATCTATAGTTTCCTTTTATCTTAATCGTTGCTTCTAAAGTTTAACGATATAACAATAAAGTTCACAACGAACAATTTCAAACACCTTTGTTAATACATACTCCCTATGTTCTTTAACAGTTGATGTTTTATAAAAAATGTGTTTTGATATATTTGAATGTGTTTTGAGTTCAGATACATCTATTCTGATGTTTTACCATCAATAGATGTTTTACCATCAATTATTAAAAAAGAGAGAGAGTATATACTAGATTACGGTTACAACCATCCCAACGTTTGACGAAATAGTTTAGGTGGTGAATCATCTACACCATCCATCCATGTAAACGATAAGAATCTTGTTTGGACACAAGAAAAAACAATGAGAGCCTGTCACTTTCCATGTGCAATCCACAGACGTCAAACCACAACCGTTCGATCAACCCTCGTAATTTACAAGCTCCTTCTGGAATGCTAATCCAACGGCACATAATACAACTAAATATTTACCAAATCTCCCTGACAACAACGTTTTCTGTTTCTTTTTGTCTATCTTACCAATTTTTTTTTTTTTTTAAAGAAGAAGGAAAATAATAAAAAAGCTTCTTACTTTCACCTCCAATTTATAATTTTCTGAAGATATGACAAAAAAACTGTTAGGGCAGCTGCATCAATGAAACTTTGGTGAGTTTCTGAAAAAAAAAAAAAAACAAAACAAAAGTTAATGACATGACAAGAGAGAGGGAGTAGAGACGGTTCTTAAAGAGTAGAGTCTGATTTTGACAGATATCGCCAGATGTCATTGGCCAATTAGGTGTCTTTTTATCTTTTTCGTTTTTGTTTTTTTTTTTCGAAAAAAACCTTTCTTTTCTCTTTTTTTTTCTTAGAAAACTGTATTTTAAAGAGACTTTGGTGAATTTCACCGATGCGGCTGCTCTAAAAAAAAAAATATTTCTCCAAACTGTGTTTCTTAGGCCACTGCATTTACATTTTCACAGTCCACACTGAACAAATTTTCTCACCAGTACTTACTTCCATTCATGAACTTTTATTATTTTGAACAAATTTTCTCACCAGTACTTACTTCCATTCATGAACTTTTATTATTTTTGTCGGAACAATCTATTTTCTTTTATTATATAGTACTTCGTAATTTCTGTCGGAAGCGTTAAAAGTTTTGTTTTCCCTTGGCAAATATATACACAAACAAAACTTAGTTGGTTTTCCGCAATGTCAAATGATTAGGATAAGCAACGTAAAACCCCTACTTAATTAATCGCAAATCAATAAGAGATTTGTTGTATGTATCATTAACTAGTTTTATATTTAAGCAACTAAAAAGTTTGAAAATCAAGATAAATAAATTAATCGGTTGTTTGAAACGACTAATCAAAACGCCGAAACTTAGAAAATTCATCGTTGATTTTCGCTAAGCTAGTTTTTGACAGACTTGGTCAAAATCAGATATTTGGGTCGTTTGCCGTCTTAGTAGAAGATATTATAAGTGCTACATTAAGGTATAAAAATCACTATAATAATAGAGTAAACAATTGTTTAACATAAAATATTAATCCAGTACTAAATATACTAATCTTGACCAGATGCCAGGAAATAATTGTAGACCATGTAATTTAAAATTTCTCTCCGGGTTATGCGAGAAAAGAAAAGGCATTCACATGTCTCTCTCCTGAGATGCACGAACCAACAAATTACTTCTTAATATATTTTTGTTTAACTCTAAGTCACGTCATTATTTTAGTAAACATAAAACCCCGTTTGACCACAACCTTTCTCTATATAAACATTTTCAGTCTCCTCTCTCTCATCACCCCCACCGATTCTCTCTCTCTTACGATTTTAAAAAGCTAAATAAACCCTCTCAACACCAACACGATTGTTTAATCTCTCTTCTTCTCCAAAAAATGGCAGAAACAGCAACATCATCGCCGTTGAAGCGCCAAAGAGAAGAGAAAGATCAAGAAATCATAATCCAAGATGAAACAAAAAGACAAAAGCCTTCGTCATCTTCATCCTCGTACAATCAAGATCTGTGTCTCGTAGTTGATGCAGAAGCACAAAACGAAGCAGACACTGACTTAACTTCTCTAATCACCACACTTCAGCAAGAAATCTCTACGGAAGAGCAAAACGCTTCCGTGTTCGAGAATCCTGCTCTCTCTTCTTCTTCTTGCTCCTCCTCGTCGTCTTCGTGCGCTTGGAAAGAAGACGAGTACGAGAGCGACAAGGAGAAAGTGATGAAGCATCTTCTTGAAGCTTCAGACGACGAACTTGGGATCCCCAATACTGAAATTGGCGGGAGTAATTATGAGATGATTAATAGTGAGACTAATCAGGATTACGTTAATGGGTTTAGTTTATTAGATGGGTTTGGTGATGGGCTTTGGGAGCTCGAGGATGAAGCTGCTAATTATTACACGTTGCTGCAGTCAGAACTGTTCATGTAGTAGTAGTAAAGATAGGATGGTGAAACGGGAAAGTAAAGACCAAATATTATGAAGAAGATGCAAAACAAAACAAAAGAAATGGACTATTTCATTTTCATTATTGGGTTTCTTTTTCCATGTGAATTTGACAGGTGTCTGTCCTCTTTCATTTGTTTAGCTACTATAGTTATATTTCTTCTTTAATTGGTTAATTAATTTCTAGTGGGACTAATGATAATGATACTACTTTGTTGTCTTTGTCTTTAAATTGTTTGCCACGTTACTGAAAGAGCCAGGCCCTACTAAAATTCGAAAAAATAATAATACAAAATTAAAAAGAAAAATCTAATTCAACTGGATTTTATTTTACCAGGTCTCCCTTTATGTTTCATGATTTCATTTAAGTTAATTCGTCAAAGAATTTTCTACCGAATATTTTAAGCATAGTAAGATTTAAACTTATATTCGCTTGTTGACATAGCCAACAAAACAAGATTTGTGAAAGTGGTAAATATTCTTATCATTTAAGATGATGGCAATGGACAGATCTATGTAACTATTTTTTATTTTAATCCATCCGTCTGATCCATAATCGAATGGTTGAACCTCCAACTGTCTTAATTTAGTTTATCAATCAAAGCTTATATGAGATTTTTCTAAGATACATTTTATTTTATATAACTCATGATAAATCTCATATGTGAAAGAATTCAGAGTAATTATTGGGAAAAATGCAGTTTATGGATAAATCAATTTTATAAATCAATTTTTCGGAAATTTAAATGAACTGAAAACAAAAATTATATTCATGTATCCAAATAAAATAGTTTAAATAACTTCAAGTTTTAAGAAAATCGATTTTTGATCTAGATTAACATGACGACTCTTTTCCAAATGGGAAACACTTAACCTAAGTTGATCATCATAACTTGTGAATATATGAGAGTTCTTGCTACCACCAACAAGAAATTAATTCTCAGATATTATGTAAGAGATCACTAGTATGTACAATAAATGTATAAGAAAATATATCTGAAGTATTAAATGCTTAGGGACGGCTATGATAAAAAAAAAGGGAGTAATTTATGTATTAAATTTAACTGTTTGTTAGTTATTTTAAATACCTAAAGATGATAAAAAAAATTGTAAATCAATATTAACATTAAAAAATTTGGTATGTTTCATGCATGTCGAATCTAAAAATACCTGAAAAGAAAATATCAAATTTCCTTATATCCGTATCCATACGGCCATACCTATGAATTTGTACTCATCATTATTTTGTCAATATGACAATACCCAATCTGAAATCTCGAATACTCAAAGTTTTAACTGAAATATAATAATAGTATCAGATCGAATCTAACGAATACTTGGCTCACTCCTACCCATCCATCCTTACTGTCCGTGACGCATAGTCATCTTTATTTTTATTTTTATTTGCAGCAAATCCCTGGGTAAGACTGTTGAAAATAAATATATAAATTTGTTAAAGTAATTGGTAGCTCTCTCATCTCTTTGCATATATGATATATCTATCTCTGTATAACATAGATTATTAAATTATGATAGAGCATAATTTAATAATCTGAAAGTTTGGGCCATGCATGGTCTCTACCATAGCGGAAGAGCACATAGCCATGCGCCCATGTTGAGAGCATCTTTAATGGTTTATACTATACTTTCTCTGTTCCTTAATAATTGATGTTTAAGAAAAAAATGCATCTGGACATTATTTAGATGTATCTGGACTCAAAACACATCCAGATACATCCAGATACATTCAAACACATTTTTCCTTAAACATCAACTATTAAGGAACAAAGGGAGTATCTAATTATAAAAAACAAAAATTTAGCAATAATATTAAATTTTTCTCTAATGGTTTATGCTATTTTTTGTTTTTAACTTATTATTAATTGCTAAAACTACATAATTTCTTCAAATTTTACAAATTAAATCTTTTTTTTTTTTGCAAATTCATCCACAATTATAATATTTAATTTTTTATTATTTTTTATATTAAAAATACATCACAATAGATAGAAAATATAAAAAACATAGATTTTAATTTAATCATTTCCATTTGAATATTTTTCTCATAAATAATCAATTAACGCATTTCAAAGTGAAATATAAACGTCTTTATCTTTGATTTTTCTAAAACAAACAAGAAAATTTTGGAACTGAATATTATCATCTCGGCTTCGATTATCATGTTGTGTAAAATTATATACGTACTCATAATGTCATGTAATTCCAAAAACAAACCGGTCCTTTCACGATAGCAAAACGTGATTAGAAAATTAATTTTTAATTTTTGTATTTTTAAAAATAATTTCTAAGTTTATTATGGTTATATTATCATATTTTCTATTAAAAATATTATTTATATTTTAATAGTATTATGAGTATTTTAATATATTAATTAAATCATAATAAAAATAATTAAACTGTTAAATTAAAACTATCTATAAATTGAAAGATTAATTTATAAATAAAAAAGTTCAATAGCAAAATAGCATATAGTATAATTTCATGCCAAATATAAAAACAAAAATAGCATGATGCTATTTTGCCATAACATTTATCATACCATTGGAGTAAATGCTATAGCAAAATAGCATATATGCTAAATTTAGCATAGGATTGAAGATGTTCTGAGGTCTCGACGAGTTTCAGAAAAAGATACACAAAATCGTTTAGAGGATATGAGTTTTTTATATTTTATTTAAATTTTATTTTAGTTTTCTTTTTAATAACCATGGAAATCTCAAAGGTTTTCTAAACTCAAAGACTAATCCGAATATGCATAATTCCAACGTTAAGAACATGGCTAGATAACTAACCAGAATTGAATACAAGTAAAAAAATTCACAGACTAACGCTGATTGGCTCTTTTAGGTTTCTAATTAGTTTCAAAATTTTATATAAACCTTCGGAAATGTTATATGCTAGGCCAATGCAAATATTTGTAAATCTACACTAAAAGCATGAGAAAATGGAATAAGAGAGGGTATGTGCCCCCTGGTTTTAATGGTTTTAAGAAATATTTCTTCTTTATGATTTTTTTTATTCTTCTGTATCATAAAGAGTATCATTCTATATTTTTTTTATGTATTAAGAAAAATAATAAATATATATATTTTTTAAATACACTAAACAAATACTTTCTTTCGAATTAATAAACTGATATAACAATGTTAAAACTGAATTTTTATTAATAAAATTGCAATAAAAATGTAAAATGACACTTTTTATAAAATAAAAACAAAACTCTAAATATATAAAAATAAATTTGTTTAGTCAACACATACAAAATAATTTATGTGTGCGAATAATTGTGAAATATGACAAACAGTGAATTAAAAGATAATCACAATCGTGGTGTATGAAAATATACTTAAATATATCTCTACAGTTTTGCACCAAAAAAAAAAAATATATATCTCTACAGTATGCATTCAGATTTCAGAGTACGATTACTTGGACACTTTATATTTTTATAAATGCATCGTCTTTTTAAACTATGAAGTTGGTCGGTCCGCAGTCCACTTACGCGATGTTCCACTGACGCTATGTTCCACCAGTTGCTGACATTGATAATTCAATAGTTATCTCATTTAAGTATTTAACAGATCTTTTAAATGATTAATTAATGTTATGTTTGTCGGGTAGTGGACCAGTTTTGAGTAACTTCGAATTAAAAAAAAAAATGAAAAGAAATCATGTTATTAACTATAATGAAATAGTAATTTTAAACATCAGATATAGTGAAATAGAAGAGATAATTGTTAATTATAAGACTATCGTTTTGATATATATTTTATAGTAACTTAAAAACTACTAAAAACTACTGCTAAGAATTTCCTTTCGTTTATACTTGGCATTAAGGATATATATAGTAATCTATCTCCTTTATGAAAAAATAATATATAGTAAGCTATCTCTATCTTCATTTCATAGGCTATGGTTCCGTTTGCGTTGTAACAAAAGAAAATCAAGTGGGTGTGTCGACGGTGACAGTAATGATTTGAGACAAGGATTATGCTCGCTTGATTACATAATTGTACTCTTAAAAAATTATTGCAACAGTAACTATTTTCTTGTCTTTCGTTTTAGTTTGGAGCTATATGATATGATCATAAAAAAAAAAATAGCAAAATTGACAACAAAAGGATCGCATCATGTCTGCAATCCTCCTCAATTATTTCTACCTCTGCTTTTTCTTCATTCATATAGAATTATGGATAGAGGAGACAAGAAATAACAAGGTTAAACAAAAAGAATTATCAATTAAAAATATAATACATATTGTTAACATTTTTGCAATAATCTAGAAATTGGCAAACAAAAACCTGTATTTGAGTGAATAAGAAAATAAATGTACGAACTTATAACGTAATAGAATTGACAAAAATACCTATAAAGAAGTTGCAAATAAGTTAGATTTGTGTATACAATACGCATAACTCCCTTTTCTTAAACAAAATCTATCAAAAACTTGCTTGTCGTTGTTGCATGCAAGCTTTACCAGTTACCACCATCTAATACAAAACAAGTCCAAAGAAACTCGTCCATATATTTACTTACTATCAAACACGTCTCGGTCAGAATAATTTCTCTTAAAGCTTCACCAAACTATTTATTATATTTATACGACACCAAAAGTACTGGAATATCATCTACTGTTTTTAATAGTCTTAAGCTTATATAGTCATATCTAATTGATTGAAAGCGGCGAGTTTGCACAATCTACCGTGGAAAATATGCTTGTGTTTAACAGTCTAAGCTTACATCATCATCAAATTGATTGAAGGCGGCGATTTTGAAAATTTAGATAATGGAGATCTAAATCAAAAGGAGGAGAAGATCTTTTTGGCTTTGGCTTTCAAGGTGTTGTATATGTGACAAAACAAAAGAAGAATATATATATATATATTTTTTTTTTTTTTTCTTTTTTTTTTTTTTCGACAGANTTTGTCGACAGATATGAAGTATTTAAAATGAATGAGAAACAGACTTTACATAGTACCAAAAAAAGACGTATAGTCTTTTTTCTTTTCGTTATAAAAAAAAAAATGAAAAAAAAAAGAAAAAAAATAAAAAAAAAGTCTTTTTTCTTTATTTTAACCAAAGACGTTTGTTTGTAAAAAATGGAGAATTTGTGTTAATGGTTTGCAGAAACGATTGGAGCTGGTGAAGCTGAAGTAAATAATTTGAGGGTGGTTTGGTTAATCTAAAAATCTTAGATGCTATCTTAAGTGAGTCAAATGTCAAATTCAATATTCTACAAAAAGCATACAAGGTGACATAATATACGAGTTTTGCTAAAAACTATTTTAGAAGTAAGAAAAAAGGAAAGACATATGGATAAAGAAATAGGAAATACAAAATGGTATAATACATATAACTTTTCTTTCTTAAACAAAAGAAAAAAAAGTATAACTGACTGAATAACGTTGACCACACCACAAACTTTCACATTTTTGACAATATATTGAAAACTCGCTTGCCGTTGTGGCAATCTTTTTGAAAACTGCATAGAACCACATCTACTACAAGTGTCCACGCCTCATCATAATAATTTATTTTAAAACTTCAACAAACTATTCTACGACACACCAAAAATATTCGAATATCAGCTGTGTGCAAACGATCTACTGGTTGACAGATATACGTGTGTTAAGAACAATCTAAGCTCAAGAAATAATCAAAATGGACTACAAAGGTCCAAGAACTATAGCCCAAAAAGTCTAGAGAAGCATATGGGCTAAGAACAATACTCCTTTTGCTTCAGTATGATGCTTTATAATGATGCAACTCACACAAAAGTACATATCCGTAAGGCTCAAAAGTGTTGTCCACCTTCATTGTCCGATACTCTCTTTACTCTTATCTCCAGCGGAATCCGATTCTTTAACACCACTGAATCCAAGTTCAGACATATCCTGCTTCGCCATCAAGTTCCTGCATAAACAAATCAAATCTCTCATGATCTCTAAATCCATCAAACAACGTTCCTCGATGTACTTTTTTTGTGTTGTTTATATGAATGGTGACGACAGAGTTAAAAGGACTCGCTTGGCCATTCGACACTGGAGATATTTCTTTGAGAGATGTCTACATTGCTCAGATTTGTGAGCTGAAGTCTTGAGACATCCAAGATATTCTTTCTTCTCCTGAAAACAACATTTCGTCCAAGACAATGCTTAGTGAATAAGCTTAAAAGGTAACCGAAACATCTACACCAAGACCAAGACGAAACCGTTGTTTAAGAATAACAATACCTCATCACATTCGTGCAAGTGATCCAAAGGGAAAATGCCCTTTTCTGGTGGTATTGGTCTCAATCCTCTGTTTCCTCCAAATGCTCCACCTTGCCCACAAGAAATTCAACAGGCTTTAGAGAGAAAGATGATTTCTTGAAACTTCATTTACATGCTAGTGTAGGAAAGATAGTGTAACAAGCTATTGAACCCATAAGAAGTTATTGCAGTTGTGGGAAAACTAAACCTTCACTCTATAGGGGGGCTTTGGGTTTACAAACTGAAAGCACTAAGCTTTATAAGCAAACTCAACACAGTTTGTCTTGTACACAGCAATACAGAAGATTTATTGCCAAATGATGATCAATTTAGCAGTGATTGGTTCTATAGAAAGCAACTACAGTTGTCCTGATTGATTTAAGGCGAAGACAACCTTATTAGATTAATCCTCTTTTCAGCTCTTTTAATTCAAGAGAAATCGAAACAAGAAAAAAACTGAAAAAGAAAAGTGAGTAGAAGAGAAGTGACGACGACGCACCTGTACTCATATCGAAACTTTGATTTCGCCTCTCCGATCGGTTTTCAATTCAGACACAATGAAGGTGTGATGCTGAAAAGTCAAAACAAAGAAGGCAAATTGCTCTAAAGCTTACTAAGTCTCTCAGCATAGTCATGTTTAAGTGCAGGCCCATAATGGCCCAAACATTCACAGTTGAGTTCTTGGTTTGTCACTTGATCCATTAATGTAAGCTCAAGGAGACAAAGTTTCTTTCAACAAAAAACTAAAACTGAAGATACATTCAGGTTATCCTGGCCAAAAGTAAACTATTTGTGTCTATCTGTTTACTCAACTGAACTAAACACCATTTGTAGTTTCCTATTGTTTAACAAATCTGAAATTACCAACAAGAGAAAGGAGAACAAATAACATATACTCATATTAGCTCAACAAATTAGATTCTTTTCACTTGAGCATCATCTCAAATATCATACAATTACTCAATCAGTGTTGTTCACTTTTTAGCAGTCTTTGTTTAGCTAGTACCAAAGAGAATTCGCTAACACAAAACCACTGGGGCAGAAAAAAAAACTCCACTCAGACATTTCGTCGAACACCTAATCTACATTACGCATTTAGTACGTTGGAATGAGAAGAATTACATGTTGGCTTTGTTTCCAAATGTATATTAACATCTAAATCTAAACGGGAGAAAGTGGCGTACATACAAAGACGAAGACTCTCTTGCTAGGCTTTTATCAGGTTGCCACTCTTCTCTTTCAACTTGCGGTTGAACGACATAAAATTCGGAAGAAAGTTCACGCGCAAGGTTTCTGGATCAATCAATCCTTGACAAACCCGTAGTGCCTATGCAACAAAACGAAAACCCTAACTAGAAGCTTACCTCAAGCTCGAAGGAAAGGTAAATCAGAGACTAGAGGATGCTCACGGAGGAAGAAGGATCAACCGGAGGTACTATTATACGGTGCCGTTTTCATATTGAGTCAATTTTATTATAATGGGCCCTTAAGGGCCTTTGTACTTTCTGTTTTCCCCACTGAACTATAGAAAATGGGCTTACAGAATTCAACAATCAGTTTCTTTTATTTTTTGCCTTAGTTTTACATTTTCTTTCAATTTAACCTCAGTTTCCTCTTCCATAATTAACTAATCATCTCCCAATTAAAGAACCCAATAATTGTAACTTAGAAGGATAAAAAGTAAAAAAAGAAGAAAACAGCAGTAGAGATTGGAAACTATAGGATAAATAAGCCAGATGTGTTGAAATGTAAAAGAAACAACGAAACATAATATTAAAAAACAACGGTCCAAGCAAAAATGTAATCATACGAGGATCCTTGTCTTCTTCAAGAGTTACAACAAAATAAAAACGAAACACTGCAGAAACTAGATAACCATCGCTTCTACAACCACATATCATCTTCTTCATCTTCAACTTCAATCGCTGGTTGCTGAAATGAAGGCACTTCCAGGTTGACGCTTAGCCAATGGACCATGGTTCGACAGAAACTGCAACACATAACACCATCAGAATCAATCAACAAATAAGCATACAAAATCTCAGATCATACAAAGCCATCAACACAAACATTAGAATCAATCAACAAATAAGCATACAAAATCTCATATCATACAAGAACAAGCCATTAACACAAACATTAGAATCAATCAACATAAGCATACAAAATCTCAGATAATACAAGAACAAGCCAAACACAAACCTTAGCATTGACACCATCAGGAACAATCCTCTTAGACTGCCTCAACCTCGTGTAATCAGCACGGTTGAATTTGGTGAATCCCCTGGAAAAAAAAAAAAAAAACACCGATCATTCAATTAACTGATTTGCTCAAGAGTCAAGAACACAAAAAGAGAAGAAAGAACAGATTACAACATACCATTTCCTGCTAACAATGATCTTTTGACGACCTGGGAACTTAAACTTAGCCCTACGAAGAGCCTCCTGAGCATGAGCTCCATGGTTATCCTTACACCTCACAGACAAGAGCACCTGGCCAATCGCAACCCTAGCACAAGTACCAAGCGCTTTACCAAACGCACCTCTCATACCAGTCTGGAGCCTATCAGCTCCGGCGCACGAAAGCATCTTGTTGATACGAAGCACATGGAACGGGTGAACCCTAATCCTCAAATGGAACGCGTCTTTCCCGGCGGATTTCACCATGTACTTGTTGCAGGCGATACGAGCCGCCTCGAGGGCTTCGCTGGAGACGTTCTCCTTCTCCCACGAGACCAAGTGGACGCAGAACGGGAACTCGTCGACTCCTTTCTTCTTCATCCCGACGTCGTAGATCCTGATTTTCGGATCTGGAACTCCACGGCAGTACCGGGATTTAGGGTATGGCTTCCCCTTGATCTGACGGTAACATCTCGCTGGTCCTGCGAAAAATTACGAACACAAATGGAAACGAAATTGAGAACCCTAGATTGGCGTAATCGATTCATTTGATACGATCGATCACACATCTAAAAACCCTAGATTTTGACGGAATCGGAATCTCAAAGCTAACCAAAACCTAGCGATTTCAAATGAGACATGAACGACAGAGAGATAAGCGAAAAGCAACGAAATGGAATCGATTCGGGTGGATTCGAAATGAGATTGTAGCTGAGAGAGAGAGAGAGAGAGAGAGAAGAACGACTTACTTCTCCCCATGGCGTTGTTTGTTATCTGTTCGGTGATGGTCTTGCGAAACCCTAGAAATTAGCAGAGAGACGGCTAATGTTGAATTTATAGGTGGAACAGCAACGAACAAAACAAACCCTAAATTTAGCATACGTAAGTGATGAGCCCATTGGGCATTTGATTCTTGGTCCAGACGCGCTTAGGCCCCAATATTTGACTTGACCTCTTTCGTAGCTTCCAATGTGTACACGTGTTTTTTTTTTTATCTATGGTCAAAGAAGAAAAACAAAATAATTATTTTCACAAACTGCATTCTCCCTAGTCTACCGACGTATTCAAAGATTTAATTTAACAAACGAATTTGTTCTTCTACTTTCGTATATATCCACTTGAATTGATTCTTTACACATCAAAAAAACCTAAAACAATATCAAAACTTGTGGTTTAAGCAAACATAAAGTAAACACACAAGAAAACAAACTATTGTTTTTGACAATAACTATTTTTAAAACCGAATTCAACACATTAACAAGAACCAAAACAATTGGTTTTACTAAATATCAGGCGAAAACTACAAGAACCACATTAAGAAACTTATTAGTCAATGAGAAGGACACATCATTTGATTCATAATACATAAATAGACAATACGTTCACATGAGCACATATGCACGACGACGATACTAAAATAACTTGGATCAGAACAATGCAAAAAATCATGATTGTGTCTCAAATGGTTTTGAAAAACAGAAACACTGTCTTCTTTCTACCGCTTCTCGCCACATAAGCAAGTAGCAGCTTGAAGAGCAAAGTAGGTAAGGATGATGTCAGCACCAGCTCTGCGTAAGCACATGAGTGACTCCATCATCACTTTCTCCTCATCGATCATCTTCAAGACTCCACCTGCTTTGATCATCGAGTACTCACCAGAAACCTGAAACATTTTCAAGGAGAGATTTAAGTAAAAGATCAAACAAAACCTGAGAATGTTGGTATCGATACGTAAAGTAGTATATATTATATGATGAAGCTTAGTACTTGGTATGCAGCAATGGGCAATGGAGATTTGTCCCTGAGAAGCCTTATGATGTCCAAATATGGGAGACCTGGCTTCACCTGTAACCAAAACACACTCCCCAAGTTGTTACCAAACTCTTATCAATGTTGTTATAACCTTGAAGATGGTAAAAAAAGGAAACTTTACCAAGAGAATGTCGGCTCCTTCAGCCTCGTCTTCACGTGCCTCGATCAAAGCCTCTCTGTAATTTGCTGGATTCATCTGATAACTATTGTTCAAGGTTACCAAAACTTGTTATAACCACAAAAAGCTTACCATCAAGAAATGCAAATTCAAACTATGGATCATTGCTGTTTACGTTTTCTTGTCTCCAAAACGTGGGTTTGAGTCCAGTGCTTCACGGAAAGGACCGTAAAACGAACTTGCATACCTGTTAGCGCCAAGATTCATACACGAAAATTAGACAAAAACAAACAAGAAAATGCTTCCAGATTAAGGTAGAGATTGTATGATTACTTTGCTGTGTAAGACATGATGGAGACGTTTTGAAAGCCTTCAGCATCAAGAGCTGCACGAATCGCACCAACTCGTCCATCCATCATGTCACTCGGACTAACAACATCCGCTCCAGCTCGGGCCTGAAGTGAAAGAAAGAAAGAGATCATATCTCATACGTAAGGGAAGAAAAACAAAACAAAACGTTTTTGATTATCTGATATTGAAATACATTTACCTGAGAAACAGCTTGCTTACAAAGCTGGTGGACAGTTTCATCATTCATTATTACACCTACAGAGATAAAATATATAATCACAGCTCCAATGAAAACGTAACAGAAGGAAGTTTTGGGGGGGGAAATTTACTTACCATCTTCTCTGACTATACCATCGTGACCATCAGATGAGTAAGGATCCAGAGCAACATCAGTGTAAATAATCTAGCAAAAGAGAATAAACATTTATCACCACGATTACCCCATTTTTCATATCCATGTATATTCAAGAAAATGAGATTATGGCTCTTACAAGATCAGGATATTTGTCTTTGAGAAGACGAATCGTTCGAGGCACCAGACCGTTGTCATTGTACGCCTCATCCCCTGTTGGATTCTACAAAATATGAAGCCAAAAACAAAGAGGTCAATGTACAACTCAAGGTTCAAGAACATAAGTAGAGAAGTGTAAAACCTTCAAAGCCTCGGGAACTTTAGGGAAGAGCACGATACTGTTTACACCAACAGCTCTAGCCTTTGCAACCTGTTTGCATAGAAATATTAGAAAACCATTTCGCTCTTTTAAGAATCGAACTAAAATACACAGAGCCAACCTCTTCTACGAGGCCATGCCTCCAGCCAAGTCTGTAGCAACCGGGCATGGCTCCAATAGGCGTGTCTTCCTCACCTGCCAGTCTCCAAAAAACACAAACTTTTTTCTTAAAGACAACAGAGAGACCCACAAGAGATGTTAAAAGTCGAATTGCAAAAGAAAGTAACCAACCTTCATGAATGAAAAGTGGGTATACAAAATTTGCAGGAGAGATGTCAGTTTCCTGGAAAGCAGCTCTCACAGCAGGAGATGCTCGGTTACGGCGTGGTCGTCGGTGTAGATTCTGAAAAGCATTAAGTAACATCATAAGAGAAAAATCAGTGAAAGCCACTTAAAGCTTCAACCTTTAAGCTTAACATCAGTAACATAAGAAGAGAAAAAAAGTGAAGGAAACTTAAAGCTTCAAGCTTGAAGCTTAGCATCAGTAACTTTAGAAGAGAAAACAGTGAAAGCCTCTTATAAAGCTTAAACCTTTAAGCTTAACATCAGTAACATCATAAGAGCAAACAGTGAAGGTCACTTAAAGCTTCGAGCTTGAAGCTTAGCATCAGTAACATTAGAAGAGAAAACAGTGAAAGCCTCTTATAAAGCTTAAACCTTTAAGCTTAACATCAGTAACATCATAAGAGAAAACAGTGAAGGTCACTTAAAGCTTCAAGCTTGAAGCTTAGCATCAGTAACATTAGAAGAGAAAACAGTGAAACCCTCTTAAAGCTTCAACCTTTAGGCGCCTTTCTCATATAAACCAAAAAGGGGTAATGGCAGAATCATCTGTATGATGCAATTAGAGTGAGAAGAGACTGAAATTTAAGGGATTTTGAGACTCACGAGAGGCTGAATTATCGGTGTACCGGCCGGAGCGGCGGGTTTTGGTGGAACCGGAGGTGACTCGGGAACTTTTCCGGCGACAACGGCGGCTTCACACTCAGCGTCGCTCCTTCCGAGCTTCTTGGCTTGTCCGTTGGATTCACTGGCTCTTATGACAAGAGATCGACGGTGAGTAGTTGAAATTGGAAAAGAAGCAATTCTCACTTTACTCACAGTCGATCTCAAACCGGCATAGCTTTTGCAATCGATTGCTTTGATCGATGTAAAGCTGCACGGAGCGTTGAATATCGGTGTTGCCATGAATCTGCAACAAAAACACACACGCATTGAGAATGTAGGACTCAATTGAAGTACACAAGAGAGGAAGCTTAGATCGTAAATTGACTAAACAAAGCAAGGTTTAATAAAGTCAAAGATCAAAGCTTTTTTCGTTCAAAATGACAACAGAACGCAAAAGAAACAGAGGAAGTGTTATCGAACCTTCGGATTCGAAGAGGTTGTTGAGAGAGTAAAGGAAGTTGGAAGACGCAAATGAGAAAAATGGGTTTAGGAGGAGAAAGATAACTTTGGATGATCGCCGTTTCCGACAAGTGACATTTGACAAGAAGATAGAGATTGACCTCCACGCGCTTTATCTGCGAGTGTAAGAGTTCGAAGATGGATGGGAAATGGGCCTTTTAGTTTGTTGATGACAAATGGAAATGCCTCAGAGTTCTTTGTCAAGGCCCACGTCAGCGTTCATATGCCAAAATATGAACTTTTGGTACAACATAATGGTCATAAAATGTGAAATGAGAAGAAGACTATGAGAGAGTGTATAGTTGGTTACGTACTTACGTATACAGCCTTGTTCTATACTGGTTTAGTTCCACTTGTATTCAAGACTATTAGAGTTTGTACTCATTTTGTGTATACTTTAACTTGTACTCATTGTACGATTGAGAGAGTTAATAACATAAATAATATTAATTTTGGTTTTTTTTTTTAAACTTTATCTCCACTACCATGGTATCAAAGCGATGATGAAGTTTATTATTTCCAATTAGACTATGTTCTTCTTTCCAATTTGGTTATTTTGCTGTTTCATCGAGTTTTTCGATTATTCTGATGGGCTTTACGCTCGATTTCAACTGAACCTATTAAATTCTGGTTATGTTTTAGTTTTACTTATCTTTAAGAAAAAAAAAAAAATAACAATAGATTTAACATAGACTTCTTGTAGTACCCTTTGAATTGATTTCTTACTTTTTCAACCTTTGTTCTTCTAAGAATTTTGATTTTGATATTTTAACAAACAGACATTAAAAAGAATTTTATTCATTTAAAAGACATGCATACTTTCTCTCTTTGTATGGATGACAAAAAAAAAAACTATGGGAACCTAATTACTATAAAAAAAAATATGCTTGTAATGTTTTTCAGTTCTTAAATTTCTCTATAGCGTTTACATTTACACCAGCACAATTTTATGTTTGCAGTTTGGCAATATATGATGATGCGTATATTTAGGCAGGAGAAAAGATGAAGCAAGTAGAAATAAAGAAGAGAAGTGAAAGTGCAACCTTCAACGCATCCAGAACCTTAGGTATTGTTAACACCTACATATCGAGCTTATTCAACCTGTTTGAGAGGGTGAGGCTAAATACTTGGTCCATCTGGATTCAAAGCTGCGAGAATCCTCACCGGATCCAAAGATCTTTCTAGACTCCATTTGTATATAACTTTTTTTTTTTTTTTTTTTTTTTTTTTTTTTTCNCTAGATTTTTCAGCATTCTTCTGATTAGTCTTGTTCTTCTTTCAATTTGATTATTTAGATTTACACCTTGTTTTCCGATCATTCCGTTGGATTGTACGCTCAATTTCATATGGATCTATCGTTATTTTTGTCAGTTTTCACTTTTCATAAAATTATGCTTATGTTTTCCTTCCTTGTTTTTTGTTTTTTTGTTAACAATAGATTTAACATAGATTTGTAGCAACCTTTGATTCTTTCTTTTCAACTTTTATTTCTTCTACGTATTTTGATTTTTCTCTTTTAACTTCAACATAAGACTTTGATTTTCTATTTAAAAAGACTATATATTTTCTCTCTTTGTATGGATGACAAAAAAAACCCTATGGGTACTTAATTGTTGGCAAAAATATGCTTGTATGATTTTCAGTTCTTAAATTCTCAATGACATTTTACACCTGCACGCTGTTATGTTTGGCAATATGCGATTGCATTTTGCAATATATGATGGGGAAGCGAAGAGATCATAAACAGAGCAAAGGCTAATAAAACAACAAAAAATGATATAACTCAAACCCAAAAAAAAAAAAAAAAAAAAAAAAACCCGCNGTAGATTTTGACAAGAACTGAATTTGGCAATTGGAGGAACGTTCAGGGAGCGCAAAGAAGGTCTTCAGTGAGTTGCAATTTCTTGTTATCATCTATCTTCTTAGCATCAAATTCCACTTTCATTACTTGAAGAAACTCAAGTTCCCGCAAGAAACATTTTATCAACTCTCTACCAGTTCCTTTATACCCACGAATCTTTAGCACTTTCACTACATTTCCATCGATGCTAGCCTCACAATTTCTTCTTGTAGAAGGAAGCCCCTGAAAAGAATATAGAGAATATTACATCGTAATGTGAAACCTCAGATAAAAAGATTATAATATATTGAGAGAGATCATATATATACCTTGAGAATCAAAGTTTCTAGCTTTGGAGAGTTTTTCATCAGACTCCAAAGAACTTCCCAGCCTCTTTTGGTTTTATTCTCGAAAGATAGACTAACAAGGTTTTTAAACTAGGGAAATCCACCATTCTTACGCCAATGATCCAAGCATTTAAACATCATCGATCTGCTAACACACACAAACTAACTGGTCATGAATCAAACACAAATTAATAGAGAGAAATATATATATATATACATCCACAGTAGAAGAAGAAATGTTAAGGATTTGAACACTGCATATCCAAGAAACGAGTCTCGAATGGTTTTCAGGTCTAATTTGAGAACAATCGAGGCGGGCTTCGAGAAGTGAATGGAGGAAATTGGCGTGATCATAGTTACGCATCATACCACTGTCTGAGTACTCGAGGTAGACAAGATTTGGTGTGTTGAATGCCAAACTACATCTTCTGGGTAGAACCTTTCATTGCTTGAATTGTGATTCTCTTGACGGTTGGGTGACAAAACTGGTCAGGTTTTGAGCAATATCCACCACGGATATAACTGTGATGTATGCATAGTTCCTCAAGCACAGGACAACCACCAAGAAGATTCGGAAGATGAATATCTTCAACTACTCAAAACCGTGATCAAAT
>OVBJ01001400.1:0-28815 GCA_900406535.1 Noccaea bulbosa
TAAATCTAGTAATTATCATAATCCTAACAAAAATAGGATTTCAAAAACTTAGAATCAAGTTATTTGAAACGTGTATCGAAAATTGAGTAAGTATTATAATCATAACGCAATTAGGATTTCAAAAATTTACAGGAATCAAGTGGCTCGGAATTGCTCCTCATTGGGCAAAGAAAAAGGGCCTGTGAAAATGTTGTAAAGATGATTGAGCGTGTGAATCTATTAATTTGAGCCTCGTAATAGATTTTTAATTTTCTACTGAGATTAAAAACATAAATATGCCATTAATAGGTAATTTTTAATAAGTTATATGTCAATTAAGAAATTTAATTAAATTAAAATCTTAATACCTTAGGATTTCGAAAACTTACAGGAATCAAGTGGTTCGGAATTGCTCCTCATTGGACAAAGAAGAAGAGCCTGTGAAAATGCTGTAAAGATTATTGGGCCTGTGAATCTATTAACTTTAGCCTCGTAATAGATTTTTAATTTTTCACTGAGATTAAAAATGTAAATAGGTAATTTTTAATAAGTTATATGCTAATTAGGAAATTTAATTAAATTAAAATCTTAATATTTACGTAGACCAATCAGATTAGATTTTTTTAATCCTAGGTGGACACCTAATTTTCTACTGAGATTAAAAATATAAATATGCCATTAATAGGTAATTTTAAATAAGTTATATGTAAATTAAGAAATTTAATTTAATTAAAATCTTAATACTTATGTGGACCAATCAGATTGAGTTTCTTCAATCCTAGGTGGACACCCTCAATGGCCTATAGGGTCAATCTTTATTAGTAATAGATATAAGATTTATGGGTTATAGTCAATTGGTTTTGAGTTGAAAGTCCATGATTTCTAATATGGTATGAGTGCCAGGTTTAGTCCAACAAGCGATTTCCAAAAAAAAAAAAAAATGGTTTCTCACATTCAAAGTGGTCTGTATAAGTGGTCCGTCTTGTTGTGATATTTTTGAGATAATGGTGCGTTGTCCCGCCCTTATCTCAAGGTGGCCTATTAGAATGTTACAATGTCCCACATCAAAATTTGGGATATTTGTTAACTAGTTTATAAGGTTCATGGGCCATCCACTCATAGCCAATTAATTTTAAGTTGGAAACCCATGATTCCTAATACTATAAGTATATTACTTAGAGAGAGAAAAGAACAACCTCATGACTATTTTATTTAAAACTCGTCAAATTGTTTTTTTAAAAAGAAAATCATTAACCTTGAAAAATTGAAAAATCCTTAAAACCAAAAAAATCCTGGATTATTCGTAATCAACATTCCTATATATGTGATTGCCATATGAGTTCTCGAATGTTTAAACGAGGGCAATCAGTTTTCCTGAAACCGTGAACAAACAAAACGAAACGATTGGACCTGGCTAATGATTTGAATCTTTTGTGTAAAGCTGTCTTGAGGAAGGAAAAATAACTTATGTACCATGATCCACAAGAAGGTCCTTTCATGAAGTCGATAATTGTATGAATCATATTTTGCCATATGGCAGTTAACCTTAGAAAGTATATAAATTGGACATCTGATTCAAACTGGTGCTGTTGGAATGATGCTGATATATCTTCTTCTTTTTTCCACGTTGTAGTGATGTTTGGACGTTGTAGTGATGTTTGGAAAAAAAAAAAATAGAACATGCATAGGTAACTAATACAAATAAAAACATCATGGTTAAAAAACTATGAGCATTGTTGGTATATGTGAGTGTTTTTGTTACATGCAAGGCCAAATCTATGTTACGTACGCAATAAAAACGCTGATTGAATAATATCAGCAAGCTGTTTTTAGACGAAAGAACAAAATTTGCCACCTTTTTTCTTATGGTAATATACAAGCATATGGAAAACGGGGACTCTAACATTCATAACAAATTAAAACTTTAATCAAGTAGATAACAGAAACAGTTTTTGCCTCGATTTATTTTCTTCGAATTACCATGGGATGAAAATGAAAAGGGACCATGTAACCAAAATTAGAAAAGGACAGATCCAAGAAGATATTATATATTTAGAATCAATCTTTTGAATTTTAGTGAAGGGACAGACAAATGCGAAGAAGCCATATAAACTATCACTTGCAGTTAATGCATTCTAAAACATATAGGAATTTTAAGCAAATTTAAAAGTCTACAAAAGAGAGTTGCTAAAAAAGTCTACATAATGAAAGACTAAAGACCTATTGCTAATTAGATGCCTAGATTCCTTCTTGGCACATTTTTTTTCCTTTACGAGTACTAATTTTGTTTAACATTTCTTTTTTCTTGAATAACTTGGGTTATGTGTTAGAAGATATACATATTAATATGTTACTTTAATTTAGCTAAATAGATCTACTTTTGCATAACATAATAATCACCAAAGCTTTAAAAAGGAACAACAATCAAAAGAATTTTGGATACCATTGAGATAATATTACTTAATCCACATATCATCCCAAGTTCATCATCATATCTAATAAACATAATAATTACGAAAAGCCCCGAAACTATAAAGAACTTTTTTTTTTTTAATTATAAAGAACACAAATATTGATCAGGTGATTCAGTTTAACGATGAATAGAAAAGATAATGAATTCTGCATTCTCAAAGGCGTAAGGAAAAATGGAAGCATTTAGTAAATCTTTCAACCTTTTTTCTGGAAATAATAATTTTGTTTTAGCCCTGATCTATTGGTAGTTTTTTGTTTATACCTTTATATTATCTCAATACATTAATATTTTCCATAACTCATCATGAAAAAGCCTTACATTTAAACGTGTCTCGATTTTGTGTTGATTTTTCAAAATTAGCTGACAAATGTTTAAAACCTTTCGGACTACCCGTCAGAGAAAGTTGGATCTCATAGACTGAATGCGAGTTTGGTAGCCTCAGACAATGGAGAACGAGACACCACACTGTAAGTTATAGAAAGTAATAAAGTTTTCAAAGTACAGTAGATCGTATCGGCGTTGGTTTCACTTTAGATGACTAACAATAAATTGTAAAAACGAAGAAAAAAAAAGAAGATAATCATAGCAGCTTTAGAAAATGATTTTGTTAGAAAATGATATTTATGGAGTAGTAAATATCGACAGATAAGCAAAGCCACGAAAGTTACTCTGTGAATGGGTTTGTTGGACCTTTTTCAAAGTTTTCCAAAACATAAATGATTTTTCAATTTTTTTGATTACTAATGCTTAGAATTCGTCATGATTTTTGGAAAAGAAAAGAGGAAATTCCTCACGATCTGATGTTTTCATTTGTAGTTTTGTTAAGATGGGGAAAAATACACATTAGGTGAAACTTCTTTTTCACTAATTAGCTCTCTTTTTTGTCAGCTCACTAATAAGCTTAAACTCTATTTTTTTTAACAAAAACAAAAAACTCACTAAATAAGCTCATTTAACTTTTACGTTTTTATTATACTTACTTTTCTTTTTCTTTTCCACCAAACACATAGGTTGCCAACAAAAATGGTCAAAAGGCTCAGGCAAATCTGATTGTGAATATCAAATATCGTTGTTACTCTTTTTTTTTTTTTTATCTTTTCCAAATGCTTGTTGTTTATTTAAAAATAATAAGCATTAACATAAAACTACGTGAAAATTACACTAAATCTTTAAAAGTAGTGATTACTTATTTAAATATAGAAAGGATTATAACAAAAGTAGAGCTAATTAGGGTAGATGAAAAGGGAAGTTTAGAATATAGGCAAAAGAAGAACACAGTGGAACATATACAATCTTGATAAACTAATTGACAATTTTGACGGGAGAACCCCTGAAGCGTCTTCACTTTAGAAAAATATTTTCTTCTGTTGTAATTGGGTGTATAACCTCCACTCTCAAAGACCACCATTGAATATATAGATATATATATATTACTATTAGAAGCATACAGCATTCGATCTTCAAAAAAATTATTATAGAATTTTTAAGTAAATTATTTTATTTCTACTAATTTGGAAAAAGACAGCAAGTAGGCCACTCTTGTTTTCTTTAGGAATAGAAAGAAAATCAAACTGTTTCACAATAATAGAGTGGAGTCCAATTGAACAGCTCTCTTTGATTTGATTGGAACAAAAACATCATAAAAATACGAACAAATCAGATACTATTAAGAACTAATTAGCATATAGATTTCTGGATTTGCTGAATCTTTAGTGTATATCTAAACGATCAAGATTATAAACAGATGTGTGTGAGTATTCATATCTTACCACAATTTCATATTTGGTATCAAAAAGGAAAAAGTAAAATTCAAACTATAGAAATGCAATCATGTTTTGAAATATTAATATTTATTTTAGGGCCCTACTTATAGCATATAAAAACTTAATTTCACTTTATAAATATTTAACAATTTATTTTATTAATCGGATAAGTAACTATAACATTTACAAAATTTCTTAATTTTTATTATATGTATTAGAATTATTACATATAAAGAATGAGGATCCAACAATTTGGAGCATATGAGATTGAATTTTATGTATTTTGAGTTTTGACTATCCCTGCACAACAAAAATAAATATATTAACCTTTAAAAACTTACTTTGCAGAGAAATTATTAACACTTTACGTTTCAAGTTTCGATACGGTTCGGAAACGGAAACGTAACAAAAACACATAGAAAACGCATTTCATAAAATTGGCTATTTGAAAACGTGTTGGATATGATCGTTTCCGAAAACGTGATAAGAACCTATTTTAAGAAACTTGGGGATGTTTTCTTTTCTAATCGATTGATAATCAAACATAATGTGGTGAACTCATAACCTTAGAAAGATAAACAAAAAAAAAATTAAGAGTTGAGGACTTGAACTTGAAGCCAAAAGAAAAAGTATTTTAATTTTCAAATTCAATTCGATCTGTATATTGAAGTTTGAGTTCCAGTTATATATTATTTTGTCTTTAAGTATGACATTGCCTTCTTCGTTTAATTACAGATTATTTTTTTTTCTAGTTAAAGTCAAGTATCTAGTTAATAACTTAAGATTTACGGAATCGAGTACTAAGTTCTAACATTGATTATTGCTTCGATGTCTATGATGTTGATTTACTTTAACATAATTTTGTCTTTCTATAGATATAACTATATGAGCACATCTAATATATCTCAAGATCATCACGTCGGAGACATACAAATACTGATGATGTATCGAATGTGAATGATAAGGCAATTTTATGGATTTATCTGAAAAAACTTGAGAACATATATAGTAGGAGGAGGATCATATGAAAGTTTGAATGCAAGTCTTGCAAAACCACATACTGATTCTTATAGCGAATCATTTGTTGAGGGGTTAAGGGAATTAAAGAGAATGAGAATGTAAAAGATGTTTTAAATCATTGAATTTAGCGTATTGATCTTTATCTTTTGCTAAATTAATTTATATTTATTTATTGAACTTGTCACTTGTTAAACATATTGTTTTTTTTTATATGATAAATTTAAATTTATAGTATTTAATATATTTTTAAATTTTATATATATATAAAATTATATATATGTATACGTTTCCAAAACGTTTTCATTCTTTATTTTTCAAAAAATACGTTTTTCGTTTTTGAAATATTTCATTTCCGCGTTTCCGTTTCTATTTCCGTTTTCATGCAACATAATTAAAAAAAAATATCTTAGAAATAAAATAAAAAACGGATTGGTTTACCAAAAACACTGAATCTTTGTTGATATGATCATATGTGTTTTTTTCCACATGATTGAAGGCTATTGATTATGATGGACTATCTGTAAAACAACAAAGTTTGTTTTTTATATATATTTAATTATCAAGGCAAAAAATTCTCGAAAAAAAAATAATTAATAAATTAAATAACCAATTCAACAAATAAACCACTAAAAAGAATGAACTCTAACAACCCAAAACACCAGGTTTGCCATTATTAGGTAAGAGTAACAATCTAAAATTGTTGCTGGTTTATTAGCCACAAAAGAATAAGCATGCAAAATCACAGTCCTATCATCCTAATCGTCTCTCGGCCTCATTCGCGGCGAAACATTCCTGTTACTTGTGAGTGGATCATCCTGTCTACAGGCCATATACGTCTACCACCAGGCAGTACATCAAACAGAAGCAACAATGATCAAATAAGCAACACAACTCGCAGCAACAGTAGTGTCGATCGACACCCCCACCAGTGTCGTTCGACACCCTGCTAGGTGTCAATCAACACCACCAAAGGTGTCGCTCGACACTAGCGCTCAGTGTCGACCGACACCTCAAAAGGTGTCGTTCGACATTCCTCCGACATAACGACATCAACAATAACGCAAAACGCAAAAACTCGCAATAAACACAGAATCAAGGGTTTTCAACGACCTAAAACGAATCAAACTCGAAAACAACGAAGAACATCTCTCAAGAACATCAACTTTAAACATCTAAACATGACATCTCTGGTGATAAACGGACCTACAGTTACGCACTTACCTTGAAAGTGTTGAAAATGACAAAGGTGATGGAAGCCACGAAGAACAACAACAGATCTAGCCCAGAAACTCAGAAATCTCCTCCAAATCGGCCTTCTTCTCTCAGAAACTTTGTTTTCTCGAAAAACTGAGCTAAAAATGTGGCTGCACAGTGTTTTATTCGAGAAATAGGGATTCTTCACCCAACCAGACCAAAATCAGACAACTTGAATCAAACCGGTCGATTTTCCAGAAGCCGGTGTCGATTGACACCCATCCTTGGTGTCGGTCGACACCACTCGACCCAAACCAACAATTCACGCGTCAATCGACTTGAACCGGAATCAATTACGATAACCGTGTCGATCGGCACTCCCTTTGGTGTCGATCGACACTAGTTATTCAAGAGCTTTTTACACACTTTCTTCGAAGTGTTTGAACCTTATACCGACTGTACAACAACCAAACAAGAACATGTACAACCAATTCTTAATTCACACTTCTAGAACATGTGCAATCTACTTCCGATTACCAAATATCGTCCGATACCATTTTTTAAAATAATATTTCTGGTTCACAGATGTTACAATTTGGAAGTGATATAATCATAATTATAGCTCATCATGTACAAAGTAGAATGTAAGTGTTGCAAAATAGACTACACCTTGATGTGATCTTGGATAAATTTGTTAGGATACTATTTTTTCCACTTCTGACCAGTTTGGTTTAAATAAATCTGAGTCTTAAAAAAATAAATAAAAAAATTCGATAATATTGTATGAGTCAAATAACTAATTACTTTTCATATGAGTATATTACTGCTTTTGTTTTACTTTAGATGTTAAGGGCCTGACTGGTTTAAACGATATGGTTGCGGTTGCGGTTGTGGGAATTTGCGGAAGTGAAAGTTTGCGGTTAAATTCATCATTGAGCTGTTTGTATGACTGTATAGCGATTAAGAGCGGATGCATTTGCAGAATATTTTTGACTGGTTGACCAGCAGGTAAAATAGCGGTTAAACAATAAATTAACAATATAAACATATTTTATAATTATAAAATATAAAAATTATATTATATTGAACAATTATAAATTTATAGTTTAACATAATTAAAATTATATTATATTGAACAATTATAAATTTATAGTTTAACATAATTAATAATAAAAATAATATGTATATAATACTTATGTTCATCTTTTAATTTCTATAATTTAGATAAAAAATGTGATTTCTATTAAAATTTAGTATGGAAATTAAATTTAGAAGAGAACTTTAATTTGTAGAACTTAGAAATACAAAATTATGATATGTTTTTAATGAATTTTACTAAAAAAACAAATATTTTTATTTTTATTATGATTATAATATCTAAATCTTATTGTTAATAAATATTATTTATTTACTGATTAATTTTTTTTTCATCCGCAACCGTCCACAACCGCAATCGCTTGCGAAAATGAGCTTTTGATTTCTAACGATACGGAGCGGTACAAAGTGATACAGAGCGGTTGTTGTCATTGTTATCAAATGCCAAACACTGCTATGACCCACAGATATTGCGTTTGCTGGTGGTAACGGGAAAACCAATCACCACCTTAGGTAATTCATATCCAACCAACCATGTCCGAAATAATATGATAATGTGCACACAGATGTATATTGCATTTCAGTGATTATACTTGTTTCGTTGATTGATGTCGAGAATGAAGATTCATGTCGCTGTATTCTACTGTAATTTCATTTGATGGTTATCCATATACTTAAACTCTGAGTTTAGTTTTGATTTTGCTTAAAATATATAGAAGCCAAAAAAATAAAAATAAAGAAACATCTCCTTTATGCAATGTTTTCAAATCGGATGTGTTTTCGGATCATGGTTCATTTTGGTCCGATCGGTTGGACCGAGTTTTCTAAAATTTTAAAATAAATATTTTTAAATATAGATATATAGAAAAATATGAAAAATTTGTTAACTTTAAGATTTCAAAATTTTAAAATTTCAAGTAAAAACTATAGATGCAATTAAATTATATGAATGTGAAATATTGTTCTTATGTGGATAAAAAAATCATGGTAAAAAAGTGTTTAAAAACATATTTTCAGAGTTTAATTTTTAATATATTTTTCAATAATTACATTTTATAAACCACTATAGTAAAATGATATTATATTATTTTTGGAGATTTTGGAGATTTTGGCTAAAAATTCAAAAATTACTATATAAAATTTAAAACTGGGTTTTTCAGTTGACTTTATCCGGCCGGTTTCCGGTTTTTTCCGGGTTTTAATTGGTTTTTTGGGTCAACTACAATTCTGAATTTTTATAAAAATCAAACCGGATTACCCACTAGTTCATTGTTCAACCGACAACCGGTCAGACCGACCGGTCCGGTCTGATTTTTAAATCACTGCCTTTATGAGTTTCCGGGACATTGTTTAAATACAAAATACATATTTTATGCACTTAACATAAAAATACAGTATGTGATATTATAAATCAACATACCATCCCCTTAGAAATTAAAGCCCACTTAAGTGTTGATATTTTGCTACAAAACACATGGGTTTTTGGTCTCTTTCTTTCGAAATTGGACACAACATGCTTTAACAAAACAATAGGACACAACATGTCACAGCCAAGATCTCGATATGTTATGTGAGTATTCTGGGTTGTAGATATGCTTAGTATTTTTTTTATGCTTAGTTTCTCAATGCAACCCGGATTCAAGAGTTCTCTGAATAAAATAGAATGAGTGGAAAAGACCATTTAAAATTTCTTAATTGATAGAAGTATTTTCGTGTAAGATTTCAGTGTTTTTATTATGAATTAAAAAAAAAAAAATGATCCAACCCTATTGGAAGTACAAAACCGACTTTAGTTAAATCACAGATAATTTGCTCGATTAATCTTAAGAATGAGCCAACCCGACAAAAAGAACTTGGTCCATCGACTTGTTAGAGGAGTCATGGAATAATTAAAACTGATGGAGTATTATTTTTATAATAATATTAATTAAACAAGATTAGAAAGAGTTGAAACAAAAGATATGCAGATAGAAAGCAAATTGGTGAAATAAACCCTACCACTACCACTTGTTCATTAAGCATTGTACATAACTGTTGAATCAAATCAATTGACTTGGGAACCAATATGAAGATGATCATGACCATTCATCTCTATATTATTATTTCTCAAAATATGTTGATGCCCTTTTGTAGGACCATGAATACTGCTGCATATATGATACTACTGTATATATAAGCATAAAGACAGTTCCTAGTGTAAAATAGAAGACCCGTCCATATGACACCACTTTCTCAATGTTTCCATTATGATTTATGTTACATAACTTGTCGTGGTGACAAGAAACAATGTAACAATAGTTTCCATCACTCAAATGTCAACATGAATCTTATTATAGAGTCAATTGTTTCAACAAATTTATGGTAGTACAATGGTTAATGATTCATACGCAAATAGGTTATGATGCGAATCTTTGCAATACATTTTCAATCCTAGTTTATCATATTGCGGTCGTTTTAAATAACAAATAAATCCGATTTTTCGATAGATTTTTTTAAATTATTATGTTGTTTGATCCCTGAATTATAAAGTTCATATAACATTCTTTAAGTTATTATAGCTATAAATTGATGCATAAAATTAAAAGGTATAGGTCTCATATATGGTGTTGCAAGCTGGAAACTAGGCGGGTTCGGCGGATCCTGTCCATCAAAGCTCACCACAAAAAATAAAATTCAAGAATCTCTTAGAGTTGTTTGTATATATATAGGTAGGGGAGGATCCTAAGCTTTTTCTTTTGTTCCTTTCCTATTACAATTTCCACCTGTTTTCCTAAAAGAAAACATCATTTCTTGTATAGTTTATTTCTTGTATAGTTTAACATATCATTTTGTCTTCAAATATTGATTTTTTTTTCTTTCAATTATTCATTCTTTGGTTTTTGTGAAACTGGAAGGTATCTTTTAGTAAATTACCAAAATAAGGAGAATATGTGTTGGTTCGTCTATTTTTATTATAAATAGTTTCCACAAATATTTTTGATTATACCTTTACGTATGCGTGTGAAAGAAACCCACAAGCAAAATGTGACAAAGAAGACAATAAATTTCTTAAAGAATAAAGAGAAAAAAACAGTACTAGTGACTACAAGTGACTAGTGAGGAACAAACAATTAAAGATGTAAATTCCTTTATACATCTTTATATCTTGCTTTCTTTTTAACTTTTCTTTTCGTTTATTTTCTTTAATATCCTTTGTCCCCCTGAAACTCATCGACCAAGAAATATATAAACTTTGCCTTTTTAGATTGGAAGGTGGTTGTAGCTTGTGATTAAGAAAAAGCAATAAAGACCAAACTGAAAGTAAACCAAAAAATTAAAAAATCTTACAAAACTAATTAAGCTTTCTCTAAACACATTGACTCACCATAAAAAAAAAAAAGCATATTCTTAAAATTAACACTCAAAAATCACATTTGTAATGCTTGAGAAGCCTATTGGCTTCCCTTAGACCACTATAGTAAGCACCATGAGTTGTGGAGTAATGGGTTCTATGTGTTGCTTCCCCTGCAAACATGACTTGAAGCTCACGAACCTTGACTTGATCATGACCACTGACCTGACCAGTCTTCTTGTTGATCTTTGGCAATGGCTCAGCCATGGCGTCTAGATCATCCCCGCTTGATCCGACCGCCACATAAGAGTAGGAGCCACGGAACAGAGGATCACTTCCCCATTTGCTCTTCAAGACCTTTGTGATTTTCACGACTTGATCATCCTCATTCAAAGAGCCATTGGTCAAGGGCCTTGGACTTTCCGCGGTGTCTTTCTTGACTTCCTTGCCTGTCAAGCAAGAGACAGTGGTCATCACACCGTCTATGATCTCCTCATCGGTTAGCTTCTCGAGCTCGACAGCTTCTTTGCCTGCAAACCAAGAAAGCAGGACCTTTGAATTGCTGTGGATTGGGGTCATCGTCGCCGTTCTTCTCATCCACCACGGGATTTTCACAAACCTAAACTCGGAATCCTCGCGGTCAAACACAAGCTGCAGAGATGGTAAGTTTCTCTGAGACATTTCGACGAACAGCTTGTTGACAACTCCGAATCCTAGACTTTTAATGGCGTCGGATTTGAAATCAGGCAAAGGAGGACTGAACAATCCTCCTTCTTCTTCAACACTCTCAATCCCTGCTTTAAGCACTCCTAAAGAGACGGTGAGAATAACATGATCTGCAAAAACAACAGACCCATCTGAGAAATGCAGCTTCACAGGACGATCGGCCTCATCGTTACTCTGCCACTCTATCTTCGTAACTCTTCGATTCAACTGGATAAGACCCTGAGGAAGAACAGAGGCCAAATGATGGATAACGCTGAGATAGCCTTTGGCTATGGTGATTTCTTCGCCCGGAAACATCTGGTACTCACTCTCCGCCGCGTAATCCAGCGTCGAGAGATCATCGGCGGATGTGTAAGTCCTCTGTGTGTTGCTAAACATGGCGAAAACGGCTTCTTCAAGCGATTTTCTGGACCATTTTCCATAACCTCTGACTCCATTCTCATTCTCTCCTCCATTGCTGATTGAATCCCAGTAAGCATCGAACCCAGATTTCAGGAACGACCCGACACTACTTCCATTGAACCCGTTACGGGCAGAGAAAAACCTAGTGGCAATTTCGTGAATATCAGCCGAGCAGCCGGAATCGCCGTCGCTTTGAGAGATGTCTTTCCCCTGTGCCAATTCCATGAGAGCATTGAACAATCCGGCGATGGGGTCGACAATGGAAGGCTCAATCTCGAACCCACCTTCAGCGAATGTCCTGGCTTTATCAATGGTGGAATCCATACACTCCCATGGCTCGTCGGAGACCAGAGAACCCGTCTCCTTTGCGATTTTGTACACAGGGCTTCCACCGATTCCGTGGATCCACGTGGCACCCATCTCAATCTTGTCGGCGGAGAACTCGGAGGTATTGATCCTCCCGCCGATTCTAGAGCCGCCCTCTACGACGGAGAGCTCGAACACGTTGTTGGAGCTCGTGTAGAGCTTGTTCGCCGCCGTGAGACCAGCCATTCCGGCTCCGATTATCACAATTCTCGCTTTCTTCGCCATATTCACTGCAATCTCTCTCTGTCGGTGTGCGTATTGCTTCGGTGAAACGAAGAGAAGAGAAAAGAAGAATATGTTTTTATTTTCTGTTGTCAAGTGTATTTTGGGGATTAGGGACGGAGACGAAGAAGGTGAATGAATGGAGAGAGATTACTTTGGCAGAACATTTATAAGGGAGAGACAGTGTGACCGGAAGCGAGTGCTGAGATTTTACTATGTTAAGTAGATTTCATCATTTATGTTTTAATCTGAAGTAGTTATTTTAAAAACAAAATGCTGTCAAAAACTAAATAAACAAATTATATGAATTTTTAATTCGTAATTTAGCATAATGTTCTGTTTATCAAATTAATAATGAGGAAAAAATATGTTTCGCAATTTTGTAATTAAATATAATATTCTCTTTTAGTTATTGTCTTACTTCTTTTTTTTTGTGAAAATTTTAGTATGTGTTTGCTACTACATAACAAAATATAAAACCAATAGCAAATAATTTGTAATCTAAGATATTTAAATAAAATAAAATAAAAATATTTTATAATCATAAGCATGAGTTTGGTTGACATTTCTATATTTAAATGTTCCAAAAAAATTTAGTGAGCAATTTTTCTTTCTATACATAAAACGACCGACGTTTTCATTTGAAGCTAATTCTCATATTTTTTTTAAGTAATAAAATATATTGTACACCCAAAGTATTATAAGTTATTCAATTAAAATACCACTTCAATAAGACAGTAAGAAGGAAATTAGTGGCACCAGAAGCTGTGTCATTCTAGTATATTATTATACCGAAAACTTTAAACTTTAAAAATCCACTAAACTTTAATTATCCACTAAGTTCTTTTTTCAACATCACTAAATACTGTTTAAATAAATAAAAATCCAAATTATTAGCATCAGTATCACACAACACACATTCCAAAAATATATATGTCAGTTAGATTTCAAGTCACCTCATAGCTCAATATAATATAGAAACTCACTTAGAAAAATATTTGCATGTTGGTTCAACTATCTTATGTGTTACATATTTGTCCTTTTTTTTTCCTAACATATATACAAGTCTTTTCTTTTTCTGTATCGATATTTGCACACAATTTGAGATTTGTTTCCTAAATTAATTTTGACATGTTTTCAGTAATGAAAATACTTAATACTGTACTAGTAACTAAATTTGAATGATTATGATTTTCGGGGAAAATATATTATCATGCTTATAGCCTTAACACTATAACTAATTTCAACAATTGGGATCATAGCATAGGTATCTGATCTCTGTATGTTTGTATAAGTCCACCAATAATGATATCTAGTAGATGTTAGAAGCTGTAACAAAAATAGTTCGAAATACAAACTGCTGGTTTAAACAAACAAATTGTAAAGTGAGAACAACTCTATTAGCTGATCCTTTTAACACACAAAAAAAAAAAAAAAAAAAAAAAAAAAAAAAAAAAAACCCTTTTAAAAAANAAAACAACTCTATTAGAAAGAAAATGATAATTTTTGGAAAGATAGAGATCACATGTAAGAAAGAAGATGACAGGTAGGGCTCACAATATGCAAATTATGAGTCAGTGGTATGATCCACCTTTGATTGGATACCCATTTTAATCAACCTAACCATGATTGTGTCATCACTCCAAGATCCAGCTTAATATAATTATATAGCTCACATTGAACTTGCACATGCAAATATGCATGCAGCTCTTGACAATCATCCCGATTACTCATTCTGAAATTAAATGATACATCAGTAACCCTATTATATTTATAAGAATTATTAGGTTTAATTAGAAAAAAATTTGAAAATGGCGAATAAATGATTCATATAAACAAGTAAACTAAATAAATATCGTTAAAATATCCAGATTTTGGAAAATACGACATTGCAATTGGTATGAGATTAACGAAGGACAACGATCGAAACGTTACAAACTCTTTTAGGAGTATATGTTTTAGAGTTCTTATCTAAAACATTATTGTTTGAAAGTTGTAACTTTTAAGATATTTAAAAATTTAACAAACAAAACAAAAATTTAAAATATAAAGACGTCAAATATCCTTTTGCTTTTTAGTTTTGACCCTTCAAATTTGTAGGCACTCATCATAACACTAATACACACCATGATCAGTTTATTGCTTAAGCGAATATGTTCATGAATAAATGTTCTTTAAAGAAGATTTTCCTTTTAGATCGATCAAAGTATGCAACTTTTTCTCTTTCTTTTAATGAAGATATTGTTGCAGATTTATCTTACTTTATTTAAAATTAATTATCACCAAGCTTTTGCACTATACACAGAAATGGATCTTCATCAAAGGTAGTGCAGATCCGTAAGCTATCATATCGCATCCTTAATATAAATCAGAAAATGACCCATTATTATAAAAATATATATATAGTATCAAGACTTAATTGAAAACTATACTTATTCATAAGATAATACTGAAATAATCGATATGCATTACTTCTACGTAAAATCCACAATTGTTTTATATTTTTTTTTTTTTTTTTTTTTAAAAAAATTTTTTTTTTTTTTTNTTTGCTGACCCAACATTTACTAAGGCAGTCTGGTGTTTGAAGAATTTTGGAATCTGGCTAAATACAGCTGAATTTTTTCAATTATATACCAATTGCAGTAGCTGAATTCAGCTGAATGAAAAAAACACTTCTACAAAAAGATAAAATTTGCGTATTCTTTTTTCTTTCTCATTCCACACATGTCACACACCACACACCCATTTTCTTTTTTCATTTCAAAATTAAATATGTTAAAATCAGAAAATGATTTTACAACTTATTATAACATACTACTATTAATATTTTTCTGTAATAAAATACTATAATTTCTTTTAAAAATGTTATGGATTAATTCAAGAATAATTTTGAATATAAAAATACATGTTGAATCCATTATGAAACGCTTTTAAATCCAGCTGAATTAGCAAAAATATAAAAGTTACTGGATTATTTTTTCCTCAGTAATTAAAAATTGTCAAAAATAGATAATGCCTATATGCAAACAATAGGAGCGAAATTAACCCGAAAATACATGAAAAGTTTTATTAGTGAATTGCAAATATCAAATCTATTATATTTGTTAAATGTATATTTTAATTTTAAATTTTCATGTTAAAAATTTTTCTCTTAAATATTTTAAATAATTTATTAAATTTAACTATTATTTAGTTATTTTAGAATTATATATTTTTATTGATTTTATTATGTAAATATTATGTAATTCTATTACACAAATATTTTGTTAGCTTTTTATTCCGCATTCAACAACATTCAACAATTACCGTTTATATAATTAATTAATCAGCCAAATTACTCAAAAAAATCATTTAATTATACTAGATTTCACATTCAGCAACATTTTTAGCGGTTACTATTTAGAAATTCTCGAAAGTATGAAGAAAAAAAAAAAACTAATGAAATCAAAGCATAAAGACAAAAGCCAAGGGTTTTGTCGGTTGCGATGAGTTTGCACATCCCGAAGAAGCTCTCTGGCTCTCCGAGAAATCAACTTTGAATTCTAAACCAAAAATAGTGTACTTATAAAATTATTATTTCTCTCAAGTTATGTGTGATCTCAATGTACTTTGATGTACACAAAATCAAAACTATATACTTTTGATATAAAATAGGATATAATATTAACATGAATTGCCTCTTCCGATGTATTCGATGCATAGGAACAATATACAAAAGAGCAACCACCACCTTTATTATTGGAACAAAAAATATAGCGTGGACTATGTTCAGACAGAAGACTATTATGAACAATGTAGACAATTTAATAATCGGTAATAGTGCTGCTAAGTTGTTTATGAGTATGGTGCTAATTGCTAAACATGTTTTACTCAAGATGACTCTTGGATTATTGAGTGTGTTGTTCGATATATGAGTGAGTTGAAATCGAATGTGTGATGAAATACAAGGCTAGTCAACAATCTTGAAAACTTCCAAGAGTAGCAATTAAGTCGTCAAATAAAAGATGGATTCTACATACCGAAAGATATAGATAGATATGGAACGGAGACACTTGGAACGATACAAATATATATATACGCAGATATATATTGTTAAAAATGTAGGTGGAAGTAAAGTCAAAATCTTGAGCTCCAAAAATCTAGCTACTATGGTATTTCCCGTGACCCAATGACTTTTTATTGAACTTCCAGGATTGACAACGACACACTCGAAGGTTATCACGTGTTTCATACTCGCATATTTAATATGCGTTGTATTGTATCCATTTATTTAATAGAGTAGCAAGATTATTTCAGTACCTAAAAGCTTTGCACCTCTAAACAAGCTTTATGAAGAAGATACATCCAGATTACTTTGTGAAGCAGTGAACCAGAGAAAGAGACAAGAAAGGGGGTTTAATGGCTATGAATTTTTTGAAAAAAGGACATAGCCTTGAACTATGGAGATCTAGTACTTGAGCCACAACTTTGTCTCCTCTCTTCCAAACAAATAGCTTAGCATATTCGCGTACAAATACAAAACTCAAGACGTGTTTGTGTAAGTTTGTATGCGTCGACAATCAGGTTTTTGTTTGGTTGTAGCTAAATTGAATAAATGATGAGAATCCGACAAAACCTACAGAAGCCCTATGTGATGGTCATGGATCTATGAATTAGTGTACTTAATGTCGGATAAGTCAAAAACCCCATGAAAGGCTCAGTACTAGAGAGAATCTGCTAGAAAATATTTTGCAATAAATATGCTCAACTGTTGCTACCTAACTCCTTCACTCCCACAATCCCATGAGCTTTAACTCCTATTGGCTGCATTCTGCAAGTATACATATAGATCTCAGGTTTTAAGATTGCAAAGGAACTCTGTAACACTAGTGGATTGGCTCGGTTCAACCTGGTTTGTGCAGAACCGGCTTTCTTGAAATGGAACCGAACAGAGGTGAAAAACCAAAAAACAAACATCTGTTGGGCATAAACTGAACCGTTCAGTGAAACATGGGTCAAGTCGAGTTCTGTAATTCAATATGTTGGTTTAGTTTAACCAAGCTTGGATTCATCACAACAATGGTGACATAATAACAAGTTAGGTACCTACAATTAACCTGATGAAACAGGATCAAGAACCCTACCAATATTTTGAATTACTGGCCTGCATAAACCAAGTAATTTCTCAGCAAAATTAACACGTAAATCGCATAGGTGAACCAATTTTCCTCGCAAAAAGCGACTGCCTAAACCGCAGCTACGTACCAATAATAGCCATGAGATTAGCTTCCTCAAGAATTAGGCACATAAGAAAACATGCGACTTGAACTTCTCTAGCTATGTCAGGACTTCATCGTCAGGTCTGTAAATTAAGTCAATCATCCGCCATATCTGCAAAATTAGAAATCACAACAAAGTTTTCAGTTTTACCGACCGTTGGTAGGCTTCTAAGTTTATGCAGCAAGTTATTGAAAAGTACCTGCAATGTACCACCTCCTCTGTTACGCTCACAATCATCAGAAACACTAACAATAGTCCAAGGGTCCAATAAGTTCCAATGGAAGTCGACCACTTTGTCCCTAAGGAGATATACACCAAGGAGATTATAGAGTCCATTCAAACAAAGTAAAGTAGAATACAAAACAAGAGAATGAGGATTAAGTCTTGAGAACCTGTGACCAGCATGCTGGAATAAAATCCCAGCAGGAGGTTTGAGTGCATGCTCAGACTTCTTGCCAACCTAATAACACGCACCATATATGATATGAACTTGAAAGTACGAAGTAAGTTTTCAAATGTGAATCTGAGAAAATTGTACAAACCCTATCACAATCCCATAGGTTTAAGAGTCCATCTTCTGCAGAGCTCCCAAAAACAGATGATTTGTCAGGAGACCACTGCATAGATGACAAACAAAGGGGTTTCGTTAGAGATGATATGTATTCTCAATTACAGGAGAAGTAATACGAAGGAAAAAAAAAACAGAGGTATTGGCATGTTGTTGAAACCTGAACGCAAAGAACAGCAGCTTTGTGGCCTTCAAATTTGTAAACAGGTGAACCAACTCCATTCGAGGTCATGTTTCGGCGGTCAAACACCCGTATAGTGTTATCTGCTGACCTGAAAAAATGGCGTAGAAGCGTAGAGTGAGAGAACGAGTAGCATCTCTGTACTTTAGGAGGAGTACTTAAGTGTGTAAAATAAGTACCCTGTCAGGATCAGATTGTTGTCATGAGGATTCCAATCGACACAGTGAAGATCAGCATCATGTGCCTTCTCAACCTGCCAGCGCACAACAAGAAACCAACGAAAACTGAAACAAGGATTCAAAACGTACAAAACTTCGATATGGTTAAAAAAGAGAGCTACCTTTATGGCAGGACTTGTTCCAGTTCGTGCATCCCATAGTATAAGGCAAGAATCGTCACCAACACTGCCGAATTCTTGTGCACTTCAGGACAAAAAGAAACAAACAAAATCACCAAAACAAATCAACAAAATCATAAGCGTATCTCTGCACTTGCGTGTAAACTCAAGAGCCATAAGAAAGAGGCTGCTCCAAGACGTTACCTAGATGGACAGAATGCCACATCTTCAACTGTATCTTCGTGGCCATGATATACGCCTCGAGGGTCAACCGAACGACCACCAAGATTATCACTACCTTCACAAGTCTGTTCGATGCTACCTCCACCAGCCGTTGTGATATGGTCTTGGATACTCCACAAAACAACTAACTTGTCCTTGCCTACGCGGAAGAATCTTTGATGAGAATGCAAACCAAAAGATAGGACAAAAAGATAGCATCAACACAAACCTCCAGAGAGAACTAGAGGTTCGGTTGGGCACATTGCAAGAGCAAATTCAGCATTATCCTGGTGCCCATATAGTATCTGAAAATAAAAGTGTTGTTCAGATGATGCAAAAAGACTAGCTCTTTACATTGTTTAGATGATGCACAAGCAGTGCTTTAACGAAAATTTTAACAAGAGCATACCAAATATGGATGAGAAAGTGGAGCTCCAAGCACAGAATGCCGGTCTGGTTGAGTCTCAGTGTCCCAAATGAGAACCTGAAAACCGACATATCATGCTTGCATGACTGAAACTGGAAACTAGTTCAAAACAAAAAAGGATACTTAACATTGAAAAGCAATTTCTATTTTTCAGGCTCAATGACCAAAAAGAAGAGCTTACAGCAGGGCTGTCGGTGTGAGTAGCTACAATCTTACTATTTTGAGGGAGTTCCCTGATTCTGTTGACCTGCGATTAGTGAAAGGTACACATATCTCAAAATAATCAAATCTGAGGAAATGTAGATTCCGAGTATGCATTCAATCCATCTAAGAAACAACACTGAGAATACAGGAATAGCTCTTAAAGGGGTGGAGTTTACACCTCTCCAGGGTAGGGCTGGGCACAGGTAATTGATATTTGCTCAATACCCGTTACTTGCCCCGTATTTGCCCCGTATTTGCCCCGCCAAAACAGGTATCCGCCTTGGTCAAAGCAAATATCAAGTCGGTTTTTCAAATTATTTGCAAGTACAAGGCAAGTATCAAATCTTTAAAAAAAACTCAATACCCGCCTTGTTCTGACCCGCCTTGCACAAATACTTGATATTTATAATTTTTTTTTCACATCAAGAAAAATATAATAGAAAAATAAAGATTTTGTTTTTAAATAAAAGAATTAATCTCATTGGTTACCAACAATAAGACTTTTTAAAAACTTAGGTTACAATTATTAAGATTTTTAATGGGCTTTTAGCCCAAAATTGTAAAAATTTCATTTCTATTTTTATGTTTTTAAGGATAGCAAGGCGGTCAAATACTTGCAAGTAACAAAAATATGAACAGGTACTTGAAGTAGCAAGTACTTGCTGCATGAGGGGCAAGTAACAAGTCGGATTTTTGAAAATTTGTATAAGACGGGTCAAGTCGCAAATACTCCAAAAATGGCAAATACTTACCCGTGCCCACCCCTACTCCAGGGTGGATAATGGTCGTGTACTTCTTCACTAATGGAGAGCATGCTTCTTCATTAAACTCAGAGAATATTAAAAAAAAAACAGTATCTAAAGAATTTCATCTTAGCAGAGAGTAACACAAGGAAAAAAAAACACAAGCTTCGGGTAGAGAAAACTAATTACCTGCCTCTTAACAGCTTCACAATTGGCTATGACCAAAGTATTAGGCTCAGAGCCATTAGTCTAGCCACAGAAGCAAGAAGAAAGAAAGGATAAATATGACGAGCAATAGACAAATTTCTGAAGTTGAAGAAAAAAACAAAATTTGGTTTTTCTCAAGAGAGAATGCATGAACTACAAGGAAAAAAAAACGCAAACCTACTTGTTCCGAGAGATAGAGACGCTGCTGATTCTCAAACTGTGCGCCCCATCTGTTACAACAAATCAAAGCTCTTTACACAAAAGCTACACACTTTATCAAATCTCAACACAGCTAAACATCTGAAAAACTTGAAAAGTCAGAAGTCAGTCTCTCATAAACCAAAACCATTTGTATCGGACAAAGGGACAAAACAGAACACTATAAACACTCGATCTCCTATTCCTATCAAAAATAAAGTTGATGCAAAATCGTAAATGGAAACGTCAGATAATCTAATGAACTTATAAGAGAAAGAAACACACAAAAGGCATGGAGTCTGAGCTAGAACATGTCACAATTTCACTAACGTGATTTTACCAGAAAACTCCTAACAAAAAACTCTGCATTTTACTAGTTTAACCGAAAATGTGATTCAATCGCCCAACCAAAGATTAAGAGCACAAACAGAAAACCCTAGAAGAAGAAAAAACACAGACCTGCACGAGAGAGATGGCCAGACGAGGTTGTAGTTAGCAAGAGAATCGTAGAGAACGGGAACAAGAGTCTTCCACTGACAGGGGCGAACCCAGGTTGGCCAAGGAGGTGGCAATTGCCACCACTCAAAAACAAAATTTGTTAATATTTGTAAAGAAAAATAATATATGCCACCACCAAAAAACAAAAATTTGCCCCCATAACTCATTGTTTAATCATATTTAAATCCAAAACCAGTAATTTTAGTTAATTGTTTTCAATTAATAAGCCCAAAAACAGTCGCTGCTACTTCACTCTCCATTCTCTTCCGCCTTTTTGTTTCTTTTCCTTTGTTCCGGATTCTGTCCTTTTCTGTGCCACATGATTTACGACTACAGGAGAACTCTGTTTCGGGAATTACCAAATTCCAAATAGGCAAATTATTTACTCAATACTAAGGTGTAATTAAAGTAATAATTATTTCCTCAAGACTATGTTTTGGGTTTTTCATATCCTAAAACTCGAAAAGTTTGTTTAACGTTTTTTTAGTTATAGGTTAGCATAAATCTCCTTCATAATCTTGGTAGAAAAATTACTGATTGATTAACTTAACGACGCAAACGCTTGTTCTTAATAGCGGCCACATCCAAACTCTATTTAGCGTTCAAAAGCACAAGATAATCCAAACTGGAAACTTGTTTTTTTTTTTTTTCCCCAAAGACAAACTACTCTGAAAGTCTTACATTCATAAATCTGATTTCACTTGAACAAAGATAATCTGTTTTTCTTTGCTTTGAATCTAGTTGGGAATAGTATTGAGGGAGAAGGATCAGACATACACACCACTAGCAAGCAGCAAAAACAAGGATCCAAAACCCTGCAAACGCAAACACACACACACGCAAAAACATGTTTCAGCCCAACATAAGGTTTAAGACAAGTATTACAAGTTAGACGAGGACGAAGAAGAAAAGACTATACCAAGAAAACAGATGCCACTACTGCAGTCGCAAGCTCCTTCCCAAGGCTTCGGTTTTTCCTGGATGATGTAGCTTCATAGCTGCATCAGAAACATGTTATGATAGGGGGTAAGTTTTAAAAACACACCTTTAATCAATTCTTGTTGGACTGAATCGACTGTGAATCAAAAACCTAATAGGCTAATATGAATGGTTCAATTTTCCATTGTAAAGTTTTTGACTCGAGCGAGGCTAACCACATATGAGAATTATACAATCTAACATTCTCGTGTCTAAACTAAATTGCCGATCGATTCATTGCTACATTCAGTGAGACGATAAATCTACTGAATGAAGCAAACAGATAATGAAGTTGATGATGAGCTTGTAGCTTCAGGAGCTTTAGAAATCCACCGAGAGACTAACAATTGAGAATGCATTGTGACCAGAAACCATTATATAAAGCACTAACAATGTTGGTCAAGCTTCGAACACAGTCAAAATGCAGAAAAAAAAAAGGTGTAGATCCTCAGTCAAACAAATCGATCAGATTGCTATTGTAAGAACAATTCATAAATCGAATCAATCGGAAACTGTCTCACTGATGTACCAAATCAAGCAAATATGAGTGTGAGACAAATGAAATCGGGGATCTAGAAATGAGACCGAGATTAGCTTACATGAAGAAGAAAGCAGTGATGACTAGGCCGATCGCCAGAGTGAACACAGACAAGGTCGGGTACATCGCCACCGGAATCGGACTCGCAATCGGTTTCGCCGCCTTCCCACCGGAAAAAAAAAAAACATGTTGAAAGGGAATTGTCAGTTAAGAAGCCGATCAAATTTGCAGTGACTGAAGACACTTGAACAGATCTGGATTTACCATTTTGCTCTTCGTTCTTCTTCGCTTCGATCTGAGGGAGAACAATGACAATCGAGTTTGATGCTACCTTTTTTCTAAGCTCGCTCGCTCCCCGTTTGGCACAGTTGCGAAAATTTATAGGCCCATTTCGCTCTGAGTGATTTAATTCAATAAGCCCAATAATACTTGGACAGGCCGATAGGCCGTACAAAAGTCTCTTCATATTTTGGCGACTTGTCCTCTACAAGACTACAACTACAGAAGTCTACACAACCAACAAATTTATTTTCATTTTTATATTCATGAGAAACAAGAAAAGAATGGAACGATTGTTGTGACTGCCAATTTTTTCAAAACTATTATATCTAGTATGAAAATTAAACTTAATTTAATTTGTTGAAATCGATTAATAAAGGAACCTTCCGCGTGACAGAGACACACACGAGTTTTCTTTGTAGGGCGTCATGTAATCACGGGACGGCGGGTCGGTGATATCCTTCGTGTACTTCACTCTCTAACAGAGAGGCGAAGTTAGTTGAGATAAAAAAAAAAAAGGTTTCATTAGTAATACATAAAGTTGTAATTATATAACCATCAGCAGCTCGATAATGATTATTTTGACTTAATAATCTATCTTACATGTCTCACTTTGCATGTGAATGTGATGCTTTGTGAAGACGAAAAGAAGAAACTCAAGTTCGAGGTGAAGTTAATAAGCCTTTTGCTTTCTCACGCTACTTGCGTATGTGTTTCAATTCTCTCCCGTTCCAATTGTTTAAAATATATGATTATTATCATACTATGAGTCTATGAACAAACTTTCGATTACTATATATATTTATATATATTTTTTTTTTTTCTATTAGTTTTTTTTTTTTTTACCAAACCGACCTTCTATAAAATTAATACAAATTTGACGATAAGAGGTATGGTTGTATACTTGTATGAACCATACTTTTTTTGTAAAATTTCAAGCGCTCAAACGATTACTGATCAAACCCATCACATACATAAATAAGTGCTTTTATGGCCTATTAGATTTAGAATATATACATGCTGATTTCTTATTTTAATAATTTGGATATATGTTTTAAATTATATAAATCGGAAGCATATATAGCGATGTTAAGTTATTATATATCGAACTATCATATTAAGATGATATGATATATAAATTTGTCACGTTTTGATGCATTAAAAATGCGATTTTTTTTCTCACAATTATGTATAATAATTATTCAGCTAAACTGACTTTTCTATAATATATTAAAAAAAAATATATATAATATGTTTTTTTATTTATCTGCCACATCAGTCAACTATAATTTTAATATGTACCCCACATATATATCCCCTTTTCTTTGTCCATGTCCTTTTAGTTTATAGCTATGGAAAATTTTGAAGGTACGTTTGTTACTGGACCACCTTTAAAAGAAAACATTAACTGCAAACACTATTGGGTAGAAAAAGTGTTATCTATAGACCGGCCCACAGACTCAGAATTTGGTCGGTTTCCACAAATTTCAATTTTACGTAACTACGTTATACTAGGATTTATAATAGATGATGACATCTTATAAAGAAATGGAACTACGTATACACCATTAAAGTTATAAAAAGAAGAAAAAAAGAAAACAGTATATACATTACCCAGTACGTACAGTGTATGAGAAATAAAATATTTGAATGTTTCAGTAAATTATACTTTTAATTTCATTATGTATACTTTTAGCCAGATTTCATAGAAATAATTAATTGAGATATATTATATAAGTCAACTCCAACGTTGAAGGCCTTTTAACAAAAAAAAAAAAAAAAAAAGTTAACTCCAGCGTCTGTGTTCAAAGTCTCCTAAACTGTCAAAAATTGAGAGGACTAACCAAAACGAAATTTCATATTGTAATGAGTATTTCAAAGTCAACGTAGTGAAACTGTGAATATTTTCACATAAACACATACATGGTTTTAATATCTTAATATAATTAGGACAACAAAACTTCCTTTTGCTTTGGCGTCAACAAAACTTGTACACATCAACATCAACAAAATCACGTAAAGATATTCACATGCCTATTTGTACATTATTCTCTCTATGGTTTTATATATAACTCATACTTCCTAACTAATATCGATATTAATCCCATAATCAACAAGAGACACTAATAATAATATTTCTCATTTACAAGCAGAGAATGGCTATTAGTCTCAGTTTAAGCATCATCACCCTAATTACCACGCTTTTGATAAGTTTAATCCCCACCTTAATCAAATCAGAGGAAGGCATTGATGTCTTATTACCCATATCACTCAACCTCACCGTCCTAACCGATCCCCTCTCCATCTCCACCGCTTCTCATGACTTCGGAAACATAACCGACGAAAACCCTGGCGCCGTCCTCTGCCCTTCTTCCACCGCCGAGGTCACCCGTCTCCTCCATTTCGCAAACGGAGGATTCTCGTACGGCAGGGGCTCAACCAGCCCCTCGCCGGGTTTCAAGGTAGCGGCTCGCGGACAAGGCCACTCGCTCCGTGGCCAAGCCTCCGCACCTGGCGGTGTCGTCGTGAACATGACGTGTCTCGCCAAGGCGACTAAACCAGCGGCAGTGGTTGTCTCCGCAGATGGGACTTACGCTGACGTGGCGGGCGGGACGATGTGGGTGGAGGTTCTGGAGGCGGCGGTGGGGAAGGGCGTCTCGCCGGTTACTTGGACGGATTATTTGTATCTCAGTGTCGGCGGAACGTTATCGAACGCTGGAATCGGCGGTCAGACGTTCAGACACGGCCCTCAGATTAGTAACGTTCATAAGCTGGACGTTATTACCGGTAATACCAAACTTCACTAATTTCAATTTCTTGAAACGGTAAAATCAAACCGGATATATATTTTTAGTGAACCTGTTGACAATATTCGTTATGGTATATAATAAGTAGACAATTAGTATATGGCTCAAAGAACGAAACAATATCTATAGCCTAATAGAAGTTGAATTCTTTTTGTCTGCAAGCTACAATTGTAATAAGATATGATTTGAGCTATCCTGTGAATTGACATATTTCTCATATATACTAAGAATAGTATATCACTTTAGACTAGAAATTTGATTCTTGAGGTAAACCCACACGCCATAATCCGTAAAAACCCAATATTTTAGAAACAATTTTTGGTTAGAAAGAAAGATCCTTCAACACTAGTTGTGTTCATTTGTGGTATCTAATATGTGTAGTTTGTCTTTTTCTTCATAATCTTTTCAGGAAAAGGTGAAATGATGACTTGCTCTCCAAATCTGAACCCCGAACTGTTCTATGGGGTTTTAGGAGGTTTGGGTCAATTTGGTATTATAACGAGAGCCAGAATTGCTTTGGATCATGCACCCACAAGGGTATGTATCGCACTATATTAACTGTACTGGTCTATACATTAAACATTTAAACTATAACCAATTATGGTTACGATGGTGGTCATGAATTCTAACTAAATAAATTTGGATTTGGTTGGAACGTATTTGGAAGTCAAAACGCTGATTTTTTTTAATTATCTTGAATAAAATAATTCATACATCTGTTGAATAAAAGATTAAAATCTGATATTGCTTATGTATTATAAGATTCTGCATAATCAATCTTAGGACTTGTTCGAGTATAATCTTGTCTTATGCTTGCAAATCTTGTTGATGTCAATATATAATCTTGTTTTGTTTTTTTCCACGTAAGTCTTATATACTGTTGAACTGGTCAATGATTTGTACACATAGTCTTTATGTCTACCTATTTTATTTATATTAATTCTTCTTCTGCTCTTTTCTCATAAGCCATAATCGTATTTCGATTCTTATATTATATCACATGAGTGGGCTAATCCAGAAGCGCTAAAACGAATATTCAGGATTTGAATATTTCTATAGTAGTTCAAAAAGTTTTCTAGATTTTTTTTTTTTTTTTTTTTTTTTTTTNGATAATTGGTTGTCCAAAAAAAAAAAAAAAACTAACTACGATAATTTTCTCTTTTAACTAAAAGCAGATTTATTTATGTATATTAGTTGATATAAATTTGTGTAGGTCAAATGGTTTCGAATACTCTACAGTGACATCTCGAGTTTTACAAGAGACCAAGAGCGTTTAACATCAATGGCCAATGATCATGGAGTTGACTTTTTGGAAGGTCAACTGATGATGTCAAACGGCTTCGTAGACACCTCGTTTTTCCCACTCTCCGATCAAACAAGAGTCGCCTCTCTTGTAGACGACCACCGTATCATCTATGTTCTCGAAGTAGCCAAGTATTATGACAGTACCACACTTCCCATCATTGACCAGGTACCTATACTATGCACATATCGCCTACTTGTAAATTCTTTCTTCATGATTACTCTCACACCATCATTATCATCACCATATTACTTATCATATAAAACACAATCTACATATATATATATTACATAATATAAATGGATCATTTCCATGCACTATAGTTTCTAACACTTCCATCAGTCATCATAATCATGAAATCGCCGTGACCATATATCACGCCCACATGCTTATTGAATATCTCATATTTTATTGTAGGTGATTGACATGTTAACTCGAACTCTAGGCTTCACTTCCGGATTCATGTTCGTGCAAGATGTTCCTTATTTCGACTTCTTGAACCGTGTCCGAAACGAAGAAGATAAACTCAGGTCTTTAGGGCTATGGGAAGTTCCTCATCCATGGCTTAACATTTTCGTCCCGAGATCTCGAATACTAGATTTCCATGATGGTGTTATCAAAGGTCTTCTTCTTAACCAAACATCAACTTCTGGCGTTACTCTCTTCTATCCCACAAACCGAAACAAGTAAGTATTCACTTTTTGGACTTTAGATGTCATATTATGCCACATTAATGTATGTTATTTAACATGGTACGTGATTTGATATTAACAGATGGAACAACCACATGTCCGCGATGATACCGGACGAAGATGTTTTTTATGTGATTGGATTCCTACAATCAGCTGGTGGATCACATAATTGGCAAGAACTCGAGAATCTCAACGAGAAGATAATCCAGTTTTGCGATATCTCGGGCATTATGATTAAAGAATATTTGATGCACTACACAAGAAAAGACGACTGGGTTAAGCATTTTGGACCAAAATGGGACGATTTCTTGAGGAGGAAAGTTATGTTTGATCCTAAAAAACTATTGTCTCCGGGACAAGACATCTTTAATTAGTTTATGATATAATTCTCTTACTAAGCTTATTAATTAAATTTAGAACTTGTCTTAATTAAGCATGCGCCACGTACAATTTTGTTCATATAGTCTAACTAATAAATAGTTGACTATATTTGGGATTAGCTAGTTCCTTTAGTTGTATTTTTTCCTCTTAATATTTTTTGCTGCCGTGTGAAATGTTGTTTATTAGTCCATAACAAAAGTAATGAACCTTATGAAATGTTCCTTCAACTTCTGGTGTCACTCTCTTCAATCGCTCAGAAGTCAAAACCGAAACAAAAGTAAGTGATAAACTGACAATGTTAACACGCTTTTTTACCGGACTATGCTTTGGACTTGAAAGTTTAATTGGTGTTTATTAATATGGGCAGAACATGATAAATTGATAGCATAATCCACCTATTGCCTTGTGAGCCAAGATATCCA